>WURS02228130.1:0-19845 GCA_011762765.2 Rhinocypha anisoptera | reverse complement strand
GTTTGTCCAGATGGGTTTTTTCTATCACTTGAAGAGGTGCGAAATGAAGCCGTCGAAGCACCCCATAAACAAAAATACTACTACTAGTGTAACTTGAGCATCGTTACGTGTATTCATTAATTTGCCTGTTCCAATTTTCCCGTTATTCCTGGAACGAGGATACAGAAATTTTATCGAGATACAACGTTCACCCGGGAAAAGTTGTGTAATAAAAATGATGGTGGTTGAGTTATGGCAGAATTCCATCTAGGTAAAATTGTAGTATCACTTTACCGAAGAATTAGTTCATTATTATGCATCGGGTTTCATATTCCCAGACGGAGTCTGTAAAAGGTATTACGAGAATATTTTCCTTTATTTTATTTAGAAAAAAATTGGATTAGAACCTGTGGGGTACTCCGTCACAGTATCTAAGACTGGAATGAGAATTGAGAGGGGATGGAATTGTAGGGGAAGGCCTTGGGAGAAGAATGACGAGAGATCGGAAATGATTACCAAAGTCTTGTTTATTTATAAACTCGTTTCTTTCAAATTAACCATTTCAAACTTCTTCCAAGCTATTAATTATACTCCTGAATTTTCTTTTGTCGTTTTAAAGTCAACTGGTGGGGAACAGATGGTTTGCTAAAAGGGAGATGTCACAGTTTACTAAACAAGTCTTATTTTCCCGAGTTTAGTTTTAACTATTCTCCTCGTCTGCACGATATAACATTTACTGCCTCTGTCTCAAGTAATCTTACAAACTCATGTTTGGAGGAACTCATCGATTTTTCCTTAGATGATACACATCTGCTTGAATAGTGTGTTTGGTGTATAATGAGAAACAGAGAATTTGTCCTTGGGAATTTTCCACGCGACATCACGTGGACCTATTCCCACAGAATGTAGGTCGAATTCCTTCTTCCGTTCTGCGATGAATGAAAATGCACATAGTTCGATGATAGCTCTTTACCTATATTTCTTACGTAGACATGTTTGTCAAGGAATGACTTTTAACCGTAAAGTTTGTAATGTTCTTAATGAGGATCTTTGAGGTTATTGATTGGTCTGTGTTTTTCGAAGGTAGGGTCATTAAAGGATAAGCATTGCCTAATATGTACTGCTGTTTTTGGAGGGTGTGGATGGCAAGGAAATCTCAAAACAAACTTAGGGTTTTTGGTTGACTTCCTGTGTACAACAGTATGGTTCTTATTAACGCGAAAAAATTTTTGGTTAAAATCACCAGGTTTCGAATTTCCCTCTTATTTAGTGATATAGATTTTTGGAATTCATTTTATTCATTCATTTTATTTTTATTCCCCGAAAAATAGCTCAAAACCTCATTCATATGCCTGTGCCAGAAAAATATATTGTTTTGTATATCTTATGTATTATAATGCTTTGGAGTTTCAAATTGCATAAGCCTGATCAATGTAATAGATAAAAATTGGACGAGAAATCAGAAAACGGCTTTCATATGTTGACAAAGTATTTAATTTAATAGAAGGGACCTATCTGTACTTTTTTCATAAGTAAACATTATGTAACAATTATTTGGTGATCTCCAAATTTTGCCAACAAACTTATTATTAGGTTTAACTTTTAAGCTACTGAAATAAAATTGCAAAAGTTGGTCACAGCGAATGAAAGTAAAATGGAGTTAGGCAGTAGGGAGAGTTTGAACTATAGGACTTCTAAATTGATCTCATTTTAAAAACCGTGTTTGGACGAAAACCGACATAATCGCGTAAGTGTCATTGAGACTGCTAACAAACTTGGGTGCCGGTCGATGCTAGTGATAAAATAGGCGTTATAGAGTCAGGTGAGATGTGGTGGAAACGATCCATAATCTAGGAAATAGGTTAAAAAAAAATTGCGTTTCCACTTAAAAAACTCCTTCTTGATAATGGTGATAACTTGATAATGGTGTAGTGGACCGAAACATGTCGAAATAAAGAAGGAGTTTTTAAGTGGAAATTAAAATTTTTTTAAACCTATTTCCAAAACTACTGATAGAATTGAAAATTGAGGAAAACTACTTATTGAAAATTGAGGAAATCTAATTTTCTGAGGGGAAAGGATTCATTTGATGAAGTCTTAGTTGTTGCGTTGGCTAAATAGCCCCGAAGGCGAATAAGTAATTTCATCTTGTGACACGACGAACAATGAACAATAATGGATGGACGTGGAAGAAGAAAAATATCAGCGAGTAATAAATAGCGATCAGTGACGGACGTAGAAATGCAGTGAATCAGTTTTCTAAATGTGATGATGATGATTACGAATGCAATAGTGATCCATACTCGGATCACGATTGATGTGTAAGACAAATATAACGATTATTCTGCAAAACAAAAGGAGAAATTTCCCCGTGTAACATTTAATTTTCCCGTCTCTATAGTTATACTTTCTCTGAATTTGAAACTTCCATTTTCATATCCGTAAAGTCTTCCTGAGACACTTGGAATTGTGTTATAAAATCTTCTTCCGCATTTATGACCCAATAGATATAACTTGAGATTTTTTGATTAGCCTCTTTCAAACATTATTTCTCTGGACAAAATAAATCTAGTGACTTGGTTTTTAGACCCTCAATTCATCCACTTTCTTGAAATAAGTAACTGCATCCGTGGCAATAAATGAGTATTCTTTTATACTATTTGCCGAGTTTTAAAATTATATATATATGTAATATATTTTATTTATATATAATATGAGATATAGAGATCGTAGCATAGAGATAACACCGAGAGGCTAACAGGTCAGAGTATGTGAAAGGCCAGCTCGAGGAAAGGTTATTGAAAGGTGGTCTAAGCAGCAAACCTCTTGGCATTAACACAAGAGAGCTGAGAGCCAGGCGCTTGAGCGTCACTCGAAGTGTCGGTGGCGTTGAACCCCGGAAGGAGGGGAAACTACTACATGGAGTGAGGGAGCGTCAACACATTGGCTAGAGTTTTAAATGTTCTTGCTCGGGTATTGCATTTTACAAATAACACTAGAGAAATTTTCTCTTTAATCTCTGATGTTTCATTTTAATATGACGATTCGTAACAAGAAAGATGTTGAAGGAAGGTATAGATTTTTTCGGCTCCAGTTTTTTTAAATTTCTAATGTGGCCTTAATTTTTATATTTTGTTGGGGAAGGAAGTGGCAGGAGCCGAGGGATGACTTATGCAGGAATTCACCACAAAATATATCGAGATCCCATTAATTAATTTTATGATAACATTCATTATAGCAGAATCCTGTCTAATTTCTTGGGGTTCACCAAAAAACGCTAATTTCTCTCATTTTTCGAGTAATTTGACCAGTGTATTAATTATCTCCTAAAATTCCAATATATACGGGCCACTGCCCAGTCATAATCGTAACTTTGATGATAGTGCCCACCTTCTTGAATAGGGTGTTCAGAAGAACCCAAAAATTGAGTAACATACCAAGGATCTATTTAGAATGTTTAGATAGCAAAGTGGTGGCGACTATTAAATAAATGCAATATTAAATATATCCTTTTTTATATATATTTTTCCTTAGATCTTATTTGAAAAATATTTTTTTGATTTTAGCCATGCCATTTAAATCATGTATTTTAAGGTAGGATTTATAGGAGATTCCTCATCACTTTCCAGGTTACTTCCATTTTGTGTGTTGTCTCCAAACATCTGCATAATTCTCCTCTTAATTTGAATTCCAGCTGCATATTGGTATTCATAACCCCTAGTTGGTCTTCTCTTCCACAAAAAGGTATTACTGAAATAATTCGCCCCTTTCTCTTTTTTATGAGATTCTTCCATGTTTGCTTACAACATCCTTGAGTCACTTTCGATTTCATTACCAATTTTTCCTTTCTGCTTCGTTTCTCTTATCCACTCTGTGATAATGATAAGTGATTTTTTTCTCAATCCTTCTCTCGGTGACATTTATTCTCATAATGTTTCTGCTCCAGTTACATTCATTTAGCTTCGTTCCCTTTGAGTGAGTTCAAACACGGTTTCTTTGAAAAAATCTTTGTGAGTTTTTTTCCAACCCAGGGATCATATTTTTTCACTCGCGTATCTATCCTGTCGTCATCTTAGACTTTTATCTTTTAATGCATGATTTTATAATTAATTCTTACTTACTGCCAAAACGTTGTCATTTCCAGATCTTGGAATCGATTATTCAGGTCATGATGTCGTTCTTGCATTTTATATACACGTAGAATAACACTTTGATATTACGTACCTTATCCTTATTTTGGAGAAGGAATCTACATTTAGCTTTCACTTATTTCTCTTTCTAACAATTTGTAATATAAATACTCCTTATTAACTAATTTATAACCAAATCTGGATCTGAACCATGTTTAATGGCGTTTTCCTCCTAATTAAGTTTATTTTGAAGCCTATCCATCACTATAATAGATTGTCTACCCTGGGATTATTTTGAAGGATTTTTAAAGATTATTACTTAACAAAATGTATACCTTGTTGGTGTTAGCATATGCTTATTGCATTTATAGTTTAGAAACTTTCAATATGCAGTTTACATTTCTAGTCGCTGCTCTGAAAAATCTGTCCTAAAAGAATAGTAGCATTATTCTTCCCACATTGGCAAGTTGTTGTGGTAGGCGTTTAGAAATACCTTTAATGGACTCCATTTATAGGTTAAATATTGTTATTAATTCTATAAGTGATGGAAAAATTATGTGGTTCAGTGCACTGCAAAATTATGAAATTAATAAAGGTAATCTGACCTGTTTTCGTGATACATTCTGAAAGGGAATTCAAGTAATTTCTGCAACTATTATTATTTCAGTATTTTTTTCTGTTCTATACGATACCCACAGGGTAGACGATATACATATTACTATCATTCAGAAGAAGATACCTTTGAAAACTTGATTTTCGTATTAAAATCTAATGAGTCTTATATTTTTGATACTTTTTTTTGTTTTTTTCTAACTTTGATACTAATGAGTCTTATATTTTTGATACCTTATATTTATACTTTAAAATATCGATAAAAATTTGTATTCGCCATTGGTTGTAAAGCTTTTCTGGAGTGTCTCGATATTGAGTGCTGTTTATGGCTCGATTACTCATTTAGAAAATCTTCCGTTTCTTAGAAGCTAGTAAATTGTTGTCTTTTTTAGTACAATATTACC
The DNA here is from genome assembly GCA_011762765.2 of Rhinocypha anisoptera. Lineage (NCBI taxonomy): Eukaryota > Metazoa > Arthropoda > Insecta > Odonata > Chlorocyphidae > Rhinocypha > Rhinocypha anisoptera. The sequence continues at coordinate 14,720 of WURS02228130.1, read as the reverse complement.
TCCCCTTTATTTGTATTTTCGTCTATTTTCCTCATAATCAATTAAATAAGAATATTTTCAATTTCCACAAAACAAAACTTCATCTTTATTTCTGACTAGTTTCGGTGTACTACACCATTATCAAGTCTGTGTAGTACACCAAATCTAGTCAGAGATAAAGAAGACGTTTTTTACGTGGATATTGCAAATATCCCTATTTATTTGACTGTAGACTGTTTCCACCATATCACACCTGACTCTATAGCGTTTATTTTCCCCATGGATAGAACGGTGTTTTCCGGTCTAGACCCCTCATTGGATACATTTTTGCGTTTGAGCTTGGTAGGATTGGCAGAGGTTTTTCTACCCGCCATTAACTCCTCTCACCTTTGGAAGTTATTTCGAATTCTTTGAGCGGCCTTTAATTCAATTTAACGTTCTCCTCCCTAACATATCGCTGCCGAATGGCCTCCTTCATTTCCAATTCCTTTGTGAATTTTGGGTGACGGTGGCGAGCCCATTACGACTCCTTCCTTACTGTGTCGTATTCTGGTGCTTGGAAACTTTTTTGGTGGTTGAAAAAGCTTTTTGCCATACTGGAATATTTTCGGGTTAGAAATTTGCTAAACATTTAATCGATGGTTACCTTAGAAAATTTTACAAACAATGATATTTTTACTTAAAATTAGGATGCTTACGTGGAGAAACTACACAAAATTGTAAATTGCCAATCCCAGACTCCTCACAGTAGACCTTATTGCAATTTCTTTCTTGTTTACTTTGGGCATTACCTACCATTTTTTGTAGAAGTTATTGAAGTAGAAGCCATTGCGAGAGAGACCAGGATTCTTCATTTAGAATTTTTTAAAAAATTTTAAACTATATTACGGCCCATGTATTTATGATGATATTTTTTGGTTTGGACCTTTTGAAGTGCTTTGTACGCGCGTAACTCCTAAGTAGTAGTTTAATCAGAAAGACATGCAACTGCGAAGCGGGTTGATACAAAGCTGCAAATGATATAGGAGATATTAATGATAGTAATTGCTTTAAATTTCTAAAAATTTAATTCATTCAACCTTGTGATCACTTTGAATTCAGTGAAAATACTGCGATTAGGAGTTATTATTCTGTTAAAGAAATGGAATAGAAGAATTCAAAGTGTTTGTTAAATTAATTTTTGTAAATCATTTTTTATTAGTTTAATTCTTTGAATTTCTTGGGTCTAAAATAGCTTATGATTTATAGTGTTGTTCCATTTAATGGATAGTAAAAGTAAACAGAAAAATAAAAAATAAATCATCAAAACTATATAGATTTTTTCATACGATAATATTTCATAAAATCTTCATAATCAATTATCAATGTCTCACGTTTGCAATTGAAACTTTTCACTAACTTTCACGAGTTACGAACATAATCAAATTTTATTGAAATAGATCCATTTTTGGGTTTATGTATAATGGGTAAAATAGCTCATGTGTTATGTATTAGTGTCTTCAGTAGTTCTTCATTACCGGTGTTTTTGTTAAAAATTTCAACTCAATTTATTTGGATAATTCTGCTGCAAAATGTGAAATTTTGTCACTCGACGCTCGTGGATTTCCGGTAGGATCATATCATCAACTATCCTAATGAATAGTATATGTGTTAACCTCTTCCATTCACCTTATTATTTATGGCGGAGATATTCGTTTTAGTTTTCCTGGTATCGAAATTTAAGCACACACTCACGCGTAGTCATAAAACCACCACAAACGTGACGGATGTAAACGTTTTTATGTGGAACTCTTTGTCAAGGTTGGGACCCCAAATTTATTTTATTATGCAGTGTTCTCAGTTGCGTTTTAACGTGGTCATTACTAACACTCAGTAAGGGGTAATTATTGATTTGTAGTATGGCGTCAGTGCAAATAAACAACACGAAATTCTCGTCAAAACTTTGACGAAGAATATGTTTGGTCTCTATAGCTGAGATACGTCCGAAGGCACCCTGGACCTTGAAACCAAAATTTCCCTGACAACCTACTTTGATCTTATTACTCCACTTATTACATTATGAAAAACATAAAGCACCTGCTCCATTGACTGTATAAGAGGATGTCTACATAAGTTGCACAATTTACGTAGTTAAAGAATAAACATGATTTCGTATTAAATGAAAAGCAACAGATTACGTGCAAACACTTTTCAAACTCCATCTGTAAATTAAATCAGTCTCTTAAAAATGATATATTTTAAAACGTTTATTGCTCTCATAAAGGATCTGTGGATCTATAAATGTGCCCTGACAACAGTATAATTGATTTAGGTTGGTAATTGTACTTTACGGGTTGTTCATAATAGTGATCATTTGATTCACGCGATTTATTTTAAGATATCATTTTGATAGATTTATGTAACCGTAGTATAAGTTTTACTGATTTTACTCGACTATTCCATCAAGAGCAGCCGTTTCAGTTTAATACTCATTCATGTCGTTTTTCAGACGGTTTCAACGAAGAATTATCTTCACACTGGGGAGGAGGAAACGGATACAAAGAACTAGGTGTACTCTATAGGGAGGATGAGAAACAAACTTTACCATGGATGACAAACTTGTAGCCGAAAGTTCCGAAAAACCGAGAATGTGATGTTATGTGATTCATGTGGCATTAGAATATTTTCAATGGCCCTATAGTATTATCGATAATCAATTGTGCATACTCGTACGACTTTCCGATACACCAAGGCCTGAATAAAGAAAAATAAGGATGGTAATTTTCTCTTAGCCAATTACATCAAATACACTGTATCAGCACCTTCGATAGAACTTCAAATTTTCCTCAACCTCATTTTCAGATAAAAACAAATATGCCGACGAACGTCTTATTGTTCCGATATTTATGTATATTCAGTAGTATCACTTCAACGAATAAGATAAACTATACATATAACAAACCCCGTCTCATTGCGATAGATCAGTTCACGTATTTAAAATCAGGGAGATAGACTGTCGAACAGATACTTATTAAATGCCATAGTTTCCTCGAAAAATTAGAATTCAAAATAAATATGGTTAAATTCAGTAGGATATTATTTAGAATAGCTAGTTTATATATTTTATATTTATCCTGCATATTTTCAGAAAACTGAGCCATCCAATAAACTTATCGTAACTGTGAAAACAGCGAAGTTTTAAGGTCTTAGCCCGAGAGGAGTTCTGATTGTCTTTCACCCACCAACGGAGAAGACGTGACACTCACGCAATGGGAATAGAGAAAAACTTTTTGATAAAAAATAATGGAAATGAACTAGTCCAGTGTTTTTCGAGGCAGGCAACTATTATTATGAATGTTATATACATGAAAAAACATGCTGTGTTTATAATAAATAGTTCCTAAAAGAGAGTTTAAATATTATAAACATAATTTATTTTAAATTAAAAATTTACTTAGTAGCAACTATGGAAGGTATATTAGTAGCAACTCTGTCACATTCATTAACCTCCAGTACCATGCATTCCTTCTCAATATCTAACTCTCTCTCTCTCTCTATATATCCATTACTCCCTCTTTCTCTCTCTTATGCATCAAACTTGGACTACCTCCGTTGTTCCTCTCTATTGCGCTCCCCTCCAATAGAGTTTTCACCATGCTATCATGCCTTAATATGTATTCAATTAATATTCGTCTTATAATAGCATTGGTCTCTTTCTTTGTTTCTATTATGCAAGCTCTTTGGAGTATTTGTTCATTGATTCTCCGCTAGATAATTAAATCTTATCACATAAAACAGTGACATACACTCACTGAGATAGGGTGCTCAGTCCCCTATATTGATTATTCTTATCTTACGTTCCGAATATTGGTTTATGTACAGAATCCTTCCAAGTTAACCTGACACTTGTCAACCTAGTCAAAACTTCGTAGTTCCAAACTATAACATTCTCCGATGTCTGGAGTTCATGTGCCATCCGTGGAGTACGTCGAGGGCACTTCACTGCTAGAGTCCCTTCCATTGCAAGTTTCATTGAACTGTCATGCCTCAATATGTGTACTGGTAGTTACCCTCTGATAATAGGTAGTGAAGTTAGTCATAATCATTTTAAACATACACAAAATATGTTAAATTGTGCAGCAAAAATTATAAGGACAGTTCTGTTACAGTTAAAGATAGATCCATTTTTCTATGGCCGACAACTTCAAAAGAAGTAATAGAAATAATTAAAGGTATTAAGAGAAATACTTCAAGAGGTATTGCTGAAATAACAGCCAATGTTGTCAAAGCCATAAGTGAAAATATCTCTCCTGTATTTGCGTATATTTCTAATTTGAGCATGGAAACGTGGAAATTCCCACAAAATTAAAAAACTGCGGTAGTGGTGCCTATCTTTAAAAAAGGTGACAGAGATGATTTAAATAACTATCTACCTATTTCTCTCCTGCCTGTCTTTCCTAAATAATTAGAAAAATAGTAAAAACACGACATTTGAACTTTCTAAATAATACAAAATATTTTAGTGATAACCATTCTCGATTTCCTGAGGGAAAATGCACAGAGATGCTTTATTAAAATTTTGCTCTAGCGTATATGAAGGGCTTAATGCTAAAAATAAAATATCTGGATTATTTATTGACAACACGAAAGCATTTGATTCCGTTGATCACTTGCGAGACTGTCAGAAGCAGCTGTCAGAGGTATTCCAAATGACTGATTAAGGAGCTACTTGAGTGCAAGGACACAACGTGTAAAAATAGAAAATCATATTTATTTAAAGAGGTCACTCTTACGACTGGTGTACCACAGGATTCTGTTCTTGGACCGGCCTTATTCTTAATCTACGTTAATAATCTGTGCAATGGTAGTTTCAATAGTGATTTAACTACTTTCATTGATGAAACTGCTCTATTCTATTCTGCATCTTCCACAGATGAACTGAAAATGCAATCGCAGTGCGATTTAGACAGACTAAAATACTGGTTTTCGGTTAGTAACATTTTACTTAGCGAAAAAACAAAATACATATAATTTGATATAAAAAATGTACCAATATCCGATGATTTTATTTTTTACATATGTTCTAACTGTATAACACTTTCCAAAACAAGTTGTGATGTTACTATAGAGCTCGTGAACCACATTAAATACTTAGGCCTGATATTAGACAAAAACCATAATTGGAAACGTCATGTCATTAACTAAAATCTTATGCAATAATAATAGCATTGAGAAAATTTAATCTCGTACGGGGTTTATGCACTGCTTCTGTCATGAGGTCTATTTACTTTTCTCTGGTCAATTCTAAAATAGAGTGTGGCTTAACATGTTGGGTTGGTAGTTACACATCCAATGTGAATCCTATCAGAATGGTTCAAAATAAAATAATGCGCCTCATTCTCCGAACTAAAAACAACCGAGTCCTCCTTCCCGCTGTTTGTAAAACTGGGGATTTTGCCACTAAGGCACTTATTTGTATACAAGCTTCAGAGAATCTATTTCAACCATGATGCCTGAATAATAAACCATGTCTTTCAATTTAAAAAATAAGAAATCAAACTATTCCTTTGACGAAACCTAATTTATAACCTTACAAACATTAATATGGCTACGTAGTTACAAGAATTATTAAACAACTTCCAAAAATTTCATTTGTGAGCAGAACGATGGTATTTGTTTAAGGTTACTAAAAAAACGGCTATTTTCTCACACAAAATATTGATGAGTTTGATAATAGAATAACGATTTTTTAGCTATATGAACTAGCTTCTGGTGGATTGTCATATTTAATTATTTTGTATATATGCATTTAATTGAGTCTGGTTTGTATACTTTTGTTTGCTAAAAGACTGCACATTTTTTCCTGTACTTACCTTTAAGATTATAATTGTACATTTATATATTTTTTTTGTATGAAATTCCCCTATGAACCTGTTTACCTTGTATATCTTTGTAAACATTGGTCGATAAAGAACACACACATTGTTTCTGAACTTGCCCAAGAGATGGTAATTGTATAAATATTGACAGGCTGTAGTAAAAGCGATGGTAACCATAAGCGAGACAAATTTTCAGGGGTTTCTTATTTCACTAGATTATCAGGTATTGTCAAAGAAATCATAATATTCCTTTAACGAAACCTAATTTATAACCTTTCAAACATTAATATGGCTGCGTAGCTCCAAGAATTATTAAAAAACTTCCAAATAATTTACTTTATGAGCAGAAAGATGGTATATGTTTAAGGTTACTAAAATATCGGCTATTTTCTCATAAGAATATTGATGAGTAGGTAAAATCAATAGTTTAAGAATGAAATCTGGTTGCTGCTAGACATAATATTCAATTATTTGGTACATTTGCCTGAATGTGAGTCCGATATCTGTTTATTTTTGTATGTCTTTGGTTCTTTAGCAGTATTTTTAAATTGTTTGTGTAAACCTATCTAAGTTGTGTATTATTCTATACTTTCTAATAATTTACTTTTATATAAAATCTGTATGAGCGTGCATAATTTGTCCACTTTTGTAAGTTTTTTAGGCTAAAACAGTTTTTTTTCTGACATTTCCTAAAAAATTACCATTGCATATTTCTTTTTCCATATGATTTCTGAATGAGCGTGGTCAATTTCTCCACTTTTGTAAGCTTTGGTAGTTAAATAACACACATTTACCTTTTTTAATTTCCCCAAGCTATTGTTTATTGTATACTTATAGACCACCTTGTAAAAAGGTGATGCCAATCCCTACAGAATAATTAATTCATCAGGGGTGACTATATTCACTCCTCCATACGAGGTGCATTAAAGTTGTAAGGCCTCCAACTTTTTTTCTCCGGACTGGAAACAGATACTAATATGCGGTTTGTTTTAAAATGAGCGGGTACTCTTTGTCAAGGCGTGGTAGAGATGGCAGCAGAACAGCATGTGACAACGAACCAAAACAATTTCGGCCTCACACACAGCGTCACATCGATTTTCCAGTGGTCAAAACAGACACCTAAAGAAGCCTTCAACGCGGCCATAAAATTATGACGTCGACGTTGCGAAAAATGTGTACGGTTGCAGGGAGATTCCTTCGAGAAGTAACTCAAGTTTATTTGTATTAAATGTGAATAACTAGTTAGAAAAAAATCGGAGGCTTTATAACTCGAATGCATCTTGTAATGTAACGTCACGTGGTTGTATGTCGAGAGAAGTGGAGTAAATAATATTATTATTAAGTATTTACTATGGAAAAAATCCAGGTCTGGATACATTAATCAAGTAGAGACTGAGATAAGGATAAAAGCTACGAAGTAACGAGGAGGTCAAAAGATACGAGGAAACGATCGGAAAATTGCGTTCAACTAATCTTGGGAATGGGTTTTTGCCATAAAGATAACAAACGCCTTGGAAATCTCAGCGCCACAAAGGCCACGAAACCCGAAATTGCCAAAAAATATTGAACAAATCAGAAGTGTTTGTGTTTCGTCGTACAAAAATCAAAGGAATAAAAATCGCGATAACATCCTCGTGACCATCCTGGCCGCTTCAGCGTGGCTCAATAATAGTCCCCGAGCTCCGCGCTTTCGTGCCGACAAGTGTTCTCGCGGACTCCGATTGAAAGGCGACCATTCGACCGAGATGCACCTCGAGCCACGTCCGGACTTTGTTCGACGCTCGGCCGTAATTACGGGCCTCGTGTGCTTCACGTCCGCCCGAGCCACCGTATTTGTGTGGCGACAGCATTGTGACGAGCGTTTGCCCTCCGAGCGCTCTTCCCCAGTCGAGGATAGCGGGGCGGAAAGCTGTCCGCCGCGACCCATTCCCCTCCCCTCTTCTACTCCTTCGTATGTCTCTTCGATCGATCCACGCCGTGCTCTCCTGAGATCGCTTTCGTTCCCTGCCGCCCGGCGGCGCCACAGTCTCCCGTAGAAGCGCTTTCGAACGCGTTTTAAAGCGTACCGAACGCTCCGAGACCGTGGCGACGAAAAGGATTGATTCCTCCAACCCCTTTGTAGTCTTTGAACCTTACAAAGAATCGCTAGATACAGCCCCGGAATTGAGCCTCGCCGGTTGGTTTCTTATTTACCCTAGTTATCCTTCGTCTTCCTGGGTTGTTGATTCGCCGGCGCTCTTACCGTCGTGCGGGATGAATGAAATTTTCCTTCGATCTATCATTTCTCTCGGGTGAAGCCCCATGAGGGTATCGATTCGCACCAAAAACGCACGCCCTACCCGCACGTCGAGGGGGTCCCTGTATTGACATTTCGGACCCAACACAACGCGTGACTTTTCTCCGGTCGGGTGTATTAAACGGTGGTATGACGTGAACTTATGGTACGTACGCCTGCCGTTGCTCTCCCGTGCAACGCAGGCGGAGGTGAAAGGGAGACGACGTGCACTATATATATATTTTTTGTTTTCCCTCCCGAGCGCTTCGACGTCACGCCCTTACATGCGGGTGGGCGGGGACGATCAGCTGACCATGGGCGCGGACGATTCTACATAAGGGTGGCGTTAGATGTGGCGTTTATCGTAAAATTTGAGATACATAAATTTGTCACATGCATTTCTTCGTGAAAAATGTTTTCGTTAAAAACCCCGGTGGGTGGGGGTGAATTCATAAAAAAATCCATTTCCTTTGAGGATGAGTCGCCTGTCAAGCACTGATGAGAATCTGGAGTGATTTATAACCGCGGAAATCAATCAAGATGTGGTGTTGATTATGACTAAGAATTTCCTTAAAAATTTTGACATTCGTAACAAAGGAGTAGCAGGACACGCCCAACAAAGTTCGTTGCGGTCTTTGCTGTTACTTGGAAATAAATTGATGGTTGAAAGATAATGGATATTTTTATGCTTTTCTTTTTATTGGCAGACCTTCAACTGCAATACCAAATGATATATGTTGTTCCGCAGTAAAGCCACAGATGTTGCGTATGATGGTGAATTTGGATGAGTGCTCTCCAGAAAGGAAGTGGGACGAAACATATGGGAAACGACTCCATTGTTTTTCTTGCTCACGTTACCTCAAGATATAGCCCCTGCTTTTTGTTGCAGAAATTATTAAATGTTCGATTTTTCTCCTGATTTTTTATTGACTCAATTATAACGTATACCTTACCTGCTACCAGGAGAGGATGTCGCTGAGTTTTTCCGGATACCTTCCCCAATTAAGTGATAGTGGTTAAATTTAATGCTCTAATTTTGATTGCTTTTCCTTTGTTTTGTGGTAATTTGTTTTATGGGGGAAATAAGAAAGAGAATATCTGAATCGCAGTTTTATCATTAAAATCTTCTATTTTCAACGTAAAAATCCAAATGATTCCTTGGTGTTTCTCCCCAGCGTTCTGGGCCTCACTAAAGGCTTCTCCTCTGTTATTAACGGAACTGTTACATTTTATAGGTACTTACGAGGTACTTACTTTTTATAGGTTCGTAACTCATTAAACAATCAAGTTGGTTTAAAAATTGCATGGAAATCAATGTGGAAAAATCAGATGACAGTTCTAACTTACGCAAAGACGGTCACGGCACTACTTTCTTGCGCAATCGCAATGGGAGATGGCATTCGAATGGTAAATTCACAGCCGCATCCAATTGGTTCTCGCGAATGGGACCAGGAAATCGACGATTCCACTTCATCAAGAGGCTGTGCTCTCTCGCAGAATGGAACGATCTGAAGTTCAAAGTTGGCTTTTCGAACACCTCCACGAAATTCCTATTAAAAATCACCTAGGAAAAAATGTCACCCGAAGGCGGTTTTCGCGCACATGCGAGATTGACAGCGCTCTCAGAAAGGAAAGAAGACCGGAAAGGAGCCTGAAAACCGTCATTTACGAAATATGTTTCCAAAATTCCATTGGTAAAGGTCGCATAGTAAAATGTCTTGCGAGAAGGTTTTATTCTTTGAACTTTATTCTTTTATTACTAGGTATTAGGCGAGTTAAAGGTGTATGATGTACGCTATTAACTCTCATTAAGCATCACTCCAGTAGTAGTATTTTCGTTTATAGGGCGCTTCGACGGCTATGGTCATTTCACACCTCATCAAATCATAGAAAAAACCCTTTTGGACAAACACAACACCCATGCCCTAGGCGGGACTCGAACCCGCGACCTCCAAAAAAAAATTAGTCGGTGATCGCGCTAACCAAGGCTAAACCGACCGGCTAGCTTCACTCCAAGAACCCTTAATAAGAAAATTGCAAAACAGTTTTAATAAGGTAAATATTTGTAAGGGATAAAATTTAACTGATTTTGTATTGCCACGACCAACGATTTTCTTGAAATTCAGAATCTAAACCATCTTGCGAGTGTTGTTGTCGCTAATTGTGGGATAGAAGGGAGGGGGTCGAAGGGAAGGGAGGAAGGGGGTTCCTTCCTCATTAATCTTCCCTATCTCTTTACCTCGCTACTCGTTTTCAACGAATTCCTTTGTTCTAGTCTACGTTATTAATGGGTTTGAATGTCAGTTTTTATAAAAAATAAATCACAGAGTCTTTAACTTTATGTCGCTGCCGCTTTGGACAACCCTTACCTTGATATTGATATGAGGGAGTTGAGCTCGCTGTGTTTAATGTCTTACTCCAAGTATGATTCGAGCACTAAAGATAGCATTTTGTTTTTCTATTCGACCGCAGTTTTCCCACGAAGTGCCTTTCTACATGACTGCCAAAAAAAAGGAGTGTTATGTTTTCAGCTGCTGTCTATGTATGTATTTTTGTTCCACGGTAGCAACCAAACGACTATACCAATTTTGAATCACAAACGCTCATTTGAATCGCTACGTTACTGGGAGTGTCATAGACTATATATTACCGTAAGTGCTACGTTTGCATGTTAGTATCACCGAACAACCTAACGATTCCACGGATTTTTATGAGTGAACCTTCAGTGGACTTCATAATGTCATAATGTAGTCGCGAGCGTAATAAAATATATATAATATATATGTGCATATATTCTTCCTCGATCCTTAAGAAAAGGGTGTGCCTCGACCACCGAAAATTCGGTTCCTTTTGTAAGTGTTCTTTTATGCGTGTTCTATGCTTCTTGTGTGCTTCTACAAGTATAGTTATATATATAAGCAAATATAACAAACAAATAAACAGACATAGTTGAGAACAGAGACACAAATAAAAAGGACACTCACAGGAATTATTTCGGACGCTTCGGCGGATGGACCGCCTTCGACAACAATATCGTTTTCCATATTAGAAGGTTTCTACGGTTTCTTAGGAGGTTTCTCGGAAAATTCTGACCATTTAAAGTTGCTTACTCTGATAATCAGGCACATGTGCGGCTTTTGTTATTTGTATTCATAGCGTCTTGCTTCACACCGTGTCCTGTGTGTGTCCGTGAGCCTCTTTGTGTTGCAACATGAATGTTCGTGGTGGTGTCAGTTTTTTCTCGTTAAGTACTTCCGAGGTTTCCTCCTTCCACCCTCTCCCCCCCTCCCCCCTCCTCATCCCCCCCCCCAATGAAAGAGGGGGGGGGAGCCCCCTCCCCTAACCCCCCCTCAGCCCACAATGGACACAAAAGGATTTGACGTCTTAGCCCCCGTTCCTCCGGAGCGTATCGCTTCAAATCTCCTGACTCCCTTAATAATATAAAACGGTGGACATAATCAACTGGATGCTACTGGCGTCTAAAGAAGCAGACACCTGTTCGGCGGGTCTACTTGGTGCACCTGCCCCGTCATGGACTTCGTTCTTTTGCACTCTGCTCTGTCCCACGTCCCACCTATTCTATGTTTACATCCTCTTCCCCCCGCTTCGTGGCCACGGGGAAAAAAGGAAATCCCACGAAGCGCCGAGAAAAGTGTAATGCTCGCCTCTCCGAATTTAGTTTTCTGCGAGTTTTTTTTTACGTATAAGGCGAACTGGGAGGCGTTAAAGATATTTTTTTATTTATTCCGGAAAAGGTCTAGACATCACTTAAAGAATTAACAGAATTTAACAAAATTGTAAGAAAAGTGTGATTTTTACGGGGAAACTATTGAATTTAGAGTTTTAATTGTTGTGCTCATTTTCCTAATCGATTCATTTTCAGTCGCCCAAAATGGCTATAGAGGACATTCACCTGAGAGTCGATACCGGCATTGCAGCTGGCACCCCTCTCAAGTCAAGGTGTATTAGGAGTTGATAGAAAGCCAACGGGGAGGCAGAGGTTGCTGGCTCCCTTCGCAAGTATCGAAAGATTCCTGATAGCTTTTGGCGTGGCGCTTCATTTGTTTGGATTTTATCTTTTCCAGTAGCCCCTGAAATGGAATGCATTTGAACTAAATACGATTAAAAAATAAACTCAATGTGCAGTTTATCTTATAAATATATATGTACTTAAGAAAAAGACGACAAAGACCCCAGGTAGCCTTGATTAAATATTGCTACTTTAAAAAATATTTTTCAACCCTAGACGAATCTTAGAGGTAGGAACTACAAACGTATGAAGAGGCTGACAGGTGACCAAGGATAGTTTGGTGAGCTACGAAAGGTAAACCAATCTAAGGACTGCACACTTAGGACGGTGATCAAGAGAGGAGGCTGAGTACCGTCCCGACGGCTTGTGCCTTTTTTTTACGAAAGAGCCATCGGAAGAGGACCTTGTGATGAGAGTATACTCACAACGACAGTCAAAGTAGTAGGACAGATGCTGAGACATTAAAATTGGTGAAAACTGAATTTGAAAGCTTCTTATGAGGGTAAAACCCTTAGAGCGGTTATTTATTTATTTTACAATTGCCCACACACAGCAATTAGCGGCCAATCGCGCAGTATAGCAACGTTTTTTTAACAACAAAGACGAAACATACACATCCATGTCCTAGGTGGAGAATGAAAAATCCACTATCCAGGATCCGAACCCGCGACTTCCGATTTGACAGACGAGGACGTTAACCCCATCCCCACCGAGGTCGGAAAAGAGACCTTTGATGTATGTGGTGTGGAGAGACAGAATAATTATGTGTCTTTTTCGGGCGAAATTAGGACCTCAAGTTCCTTTCTTATACTTAGCCTTTATTTCCTTCAAATTTACAATTAAAAATATTCATGCCCGGAGCGGGACTCGAACCCGCGCGACCTTTGGGTTAGCAGGTGGACATTCTGCCCACCTGTCTAATCCGGGCGGCCAGAGTAATGGAGAAGAAGGTGGAGTTTGGAACTACTACGAAGGTATGAAAAGGTTGAAAGGCGAAATATGTAGGATAGTTTGGAGGGCTCCCGGAAAAATCGTGTTGATGACCTGTGCTTTCCGGAAATGGTGATTTTTCCGAACCTTGGACGTTTTTTTACGATTCCGAATTATCGGACTGGAAGACCACTCTGGTTAAAGCTATTTTTTTTTGAGAATCATTCAAAGACCGATTTTAGTTCTCTTTGAAACCCCGCAATGTTTTTATTTCTTAAGCATATTCTCATTATTCAGGGGTCGCCTTGTTAATTGAAGTGTTTCGGCGCATATTTTTCTGCGGTCGCATGCCCTTACCTAAGCGTACCATCCGGGAAATTTAGTTTCTTAGACAAACAAAATATTCATACCCTGGGCGGTATTCGAATTCCCTTTTGGAGAATATCGAAGGGACGATGAAATTTTCATATTATACGAATATGGTGAACATGTAGTGCTGGCGGAATTGAGGGCGTTTGTCTCCCTCTTCCATTCCATTGACCTTAAGATTGACACGATGATAAATTTCGAGTACATAGAGGTACATCGATGCCATCAATGACTGGGAAATTTATGTGAGCATCTTCGTCATCTTTACGGGTTCACGGAGGCGAGATGTATACAAATCGATGGCTTTATCGAACGAGGGTCGAAGGAGGTGGTAGGGGTAGCGTGAAAAATTGCATGCAAGGCGTACTAAACTGCATTGCCAACAACCTCCAAATCCAATATCGGCGATATTTATCGGTTCAAGACGTATCGGCCGCTCAATCAAGGCATACCAAATAATATATTCCGGAAAATGTACCAGTAATGCTGTGAAAGAATTGGCAGGTCATCGGGAAATGTAAATGGGTTGTGTTTGTCAGTACGCGGATTTGAAAACTAATAGCGACACTTGACAGCTTGTCGATTTACATATATGTCTTCGAAAAATCCGGCAAGATGCCACAGAAGAGAGTGTCAGGGTGTGAGGAAACTCCAGGCATGCATTTCCATATGCACTCATTCGACCTTATTAAACGCGAAAAAAACTACTTGCATGGAAAAACATTCAGTAACAGGACATCTTTAAAATCATACGGGAACAATCCTACAAAAAAAATGAATAAGTAAACGTTTATTTTTCAGGGAAAACCGATTCCCATGGAACATATACACAGTTTCTAAGCTCGGTAAACAGCAAAACATGTTTACAAAGAAATAAAGAGCCCTACCATAATAGGGAACATATGAGGAATACCAGAATAGACACCCAAAAAAAATAAAATGCCCTACACATTTTATATTACAGTACATTTACAGAGTAACAGAGCACAGAGCATTTATGGAACACCAGAGCACTTGAAGAAACGGAAGAGCAGCGCTACAAACAATCAACCGATACCCTATTCACATAATTATTCCTTCTTTCTCCTATTCGTAGAGTTGGGAGCGAATCCACGTGGTGACCATGTATTTAAAACGAGAAAAGTTTTTTTCGCATTACCTCTAGCTAAACCCAAGCTAAGTGATTTTTCGGGTATTCCACATCTTCGTGGGAAACCACAGGCGGCACAGGGAAAGGAACTGGCCCCCCTCTACCCTGATGTGTGAATTTCCACACGCC
>WURS02228129.1:0-42821 GCA_011762765.2 Rhinocypha anisoptera | reverse complement strand
CGAAACGTTTAATATTTCTCTCCACATTTGTATCTACAAGCATGTTCAAGTGTATCGATCTGCAATCGAGTATTTAAGAGAAGAATTTAAAGACTACCCTTCAATCGTTGATCCATTGAACGATTTGGATTGTTTGGAAACCTGGGAATTATGGATTGAAAACAACGAAAGTGATTTTGCAAAATGTTCAGATTACATTAAGAGAATAAACAGAATCGACAGCGATGCAATTCCAATTAATCATCCGTGGTTCAAAGAGTGATGCCAAGTTTTCGGAAAAAAGTGGCTAATCTCCTCTTGGATTCTATATAAGTGGGAAAATTGTTGTAGGTTGAGAAATCCATCAAAAAAACCGAATGGCAACATGAAAGAATTGGAAGAAGGCTTACTCCCCATCTCTACCAAACCAGTTTTGGAAAAGAAACGCCCAAAGTGGCATGGCATCGTCGGCAGATTGCTCAAAAATTTTAGATATTTACGTACAAGAAAGTCACTTCAAAGAGCGGATAAGAGGAAACCAAGAATTGTTGACTTGACCCAAGCAAATGTGACAATTATAGAAATAATGTTAAAACTGGTCAAGATTTTATTAATATGTCTAATTATTGCGACGGCTGCAGGCTTTACCATACAACATCGAATCTGGTCGGATGCTATGGAAAGAATTGATAATGGTAAGATTAATATTCAATTTTAAAAACTAACGTCTCTTTTAAGGTAATCAAAGTAGCTTGGTGCAACAACAACAAAAAGTTAAAAAGTTAAACCTTGCAATGTATAATCTAATGCATTTGCTTGGTCGCAGTCATGGAAAAGAGATTGATGAGAGACCTTTTACCACGACTACAACCACTACACTGAGGCCTCGAGTACCCTTAAACCACGTATTGGCTGCTTTCCACACCGCTTTTGCCAATGATAATTATGTAAAAACTAAAAAAGAATATTGATTTATAAAATTTATCTCTTATCTTTCCTATATTTCACTTAATAACCCCTGTGGTAATATAAGATAAACTTATCAAAAATATATATAGTGACTTGTATGTAGAAAAATTATATAGTGAAGGAAAAATGAAACCAGAAGAGAAAAAAACAACTAAAGAAAAGGAAATGAAAGAAAAAGAAAAGGAATGTGATAGGAAAAAAGATGACGATAAAAAAGATTACCGAAATAACCCAAAGTACATATACTATGGACACCCTATCTAAATTACCCATATGATAAAATGGGTACTTGAGTCGCTTTGAGAGCTTTAGACTCCTATATAAAGAGTCATTTACTTTCTCCATCATCGACAATCGAAGCAGAAGCATTGAAGCAGAAGCATCTCTTGAATCATGGATAAACAAAAGGAAGAAAAGAAGGAATCGACTAAGGAAAATGAAGAACAAAAAAAAAACGACAAACGCGACGACCCCCGGGAATTCACCGGAAAGGATGTAGGGTATATTCCGAGAGAATACGTGATGATTGGTCCTAAAAGAGATTAATTAAAATAAATCTTTGTATGCCGATGTTGCAATAAACTTTTTTTATACATTTTGTCAAATTTTTTGTTCTTTTCTATTAGATTATCATAAAATTCAATAATTTCTTTTAAATTTTTCCCGTCCTTTGCTCTTTTTGAATAAAACTCTTTTTTTATTTTTAAACCTAAAACAATGTCTCGAATTTCTACATTGCAATTATATTCTATTGTTTTTTCATTACAACAATGTTTGGAACAAATGTTGGTTCCATTCAATACATTCATTTTTAAATCTACCAACACTGGTGTTGGTGGTAATGTCATCTAAAGGAGTCGATTTATGAGTTTTCATTAGTTGGTTTACAAATTTCTTCAATTTCATACACCCCTTTAATCGATTAAATTCTACCATGTTTACCGCGTCTCTATAGAGACATTTAGATAGAAATGAATAAATATTTCCATCTCCTTTGACTTTTATAATTTTGTGTGCTATTGCCATACATTTAAGGAGATTTATTAAATTGGTTTGCTTTTTGCCGCCCGTAACCTTTAAAAAAGTCCTCTTTGCTTCAACATTTAAATTTTGAAGGATTAGAGAAATGGTCAATTCCAAACTGGGATTTGGCCAGTTTTGATGCGAAATCCTTCTCTCGGGATAGAGGTGGAGAGAAAATGTCTCCAGGATGAAAGCTTTAAGCATATCAAAGGACACGTCCTGAATGTTTAGATTATCCGCTATCGAGTGTATGAGTTGAGGTGAAAAGTGTCGGGGCAGAGTTTCGTTGAGACATAGTCTCTTATTCGCCACAATTTGACCCACAATCTCTCTATTGGGGGTTGAATAAATTTTTTTTTCTAGTTGATGTAGTTTGCGAAGAACCACAGAGTCACCTTTAAACTCATCCAGTGCTAAATCTATCGATTCTTTATTGGGATTGTTGTATAAATATTCCAATAAATTAATAGAATGAACCGAGAGATTCAACTCTGTTTGGGCATACGTGACTATAGAATCTAGTATCTCTCTCACCTCTTCCAAGTTGCCATTAGATGTCACATTATCAAACGGTATTTCAAATGGAACCTGTTGGTTTTGAATAACAAGGTTTGGTTCTTTGATTAAATTTTTTAAAATTTCGGCTTCTTTGCATGCTTGATTGGTGGTGGTGGCTTTTTCGAGAAATACCTCTTCCCATAGCCAAGGGATTATTACCTTTTCATTTCCCGAGACTTGGTTTACAATTTCATTATAGGGGAAATTGGAATAAAAATCCTCAAGCGTAAATTGATTAAATTGGTCAAAAAAGATCCCATCCAAGCTCTGAATGCGAGATAGTGTTTCAAATATTGGCTCACGAGAATCGAGCAATTGCTCATAGTTTTCCAAACTCATGTATTCCTCCTCGTATCCCTCGTGTATCCATGCCAAAATATCACTTGTCATCATGAAGATGTTTTAGTTTTAAACATTGTTCTATTTTAATGGATTTTTTTTTTATTAAAAAATAAATTGAAACCATTATCAAAAGAAAAATGTTGAAATAAAATGAAAATAAGAAAAGGCATGTTAGAGAGAGGATAGAGGTGAGGGTTTGATAGGAAATCTCCAATTCCCCGCTCAAGCTTCGAACGGAACTCTCGCAATTAAATATGGGATAGGATGCTCTCTTTTCTTCTCTCTTGATTTTTTTGAGGAGATTTTCTAGGCACTCTTTGCAGCACTTTTGAATCTTCCAAACCGAGTAGTTTACGTGAGGGCTAATCTTAAATTCATCACCCTCTCCAAGGTGATACTCGCTATCCAACGAGGGAATTATTATGTAATAGTGTCTTAGAATTGAAAGTGTTTTAGTGATTGGTGCGTGGACAAAAAGCACGTCATGTCTCTCCATATAGTTCTCGTCGACATCCATGGTAACGTAAACAGAGACGCCTTGCTGGATTATACTACACTAAAGATTGGACAGATTGTGCGTCTCTACCCGGAGAATAGTGTTCGCAACAATCTCTATATGGGTATTGTCATAGATCCTATGCACATTTCAGCAAATCAACTTAGAATATTTATTAAACTTGCTCTTTACCAGTACGGATTGAATCGATTCAAACAAGTCACCCTGCATTTGAGTGACTTGTTTGAGTGGGAGAATATCGATGCCAGTGTCGCACTTGTTTGGTATAGTACCGTGTTGAGAGGAGACCTCTTTGAGAGGTTTATAATAACTCTATTATGAATCGGATTAATGTCGAGGTGAAAAATGAAAAAATTGACCAGACAAATTTTGGCTATAGCATAAATAGTGCTGTGGCTAGCATAAATAAAACTAGAGATTTCGTTTCCACATCATCGAAGCTAATAATTCCCTTTTTTCGTAAACAAAGCGATGAAATTGGAAAAGCGTTTGACGACTACATGACCGAATGTAATGCAAATAAAATCGTGTGCGACATCAATACCTTGAGGGAGTATAGAAAGAGAAGTCAAGATGCGGAAAAGTTGGTTAAAAATATATCCATACTATTTGCAGATACCTATGGATTTTTAAATGATATAACACAAAAGTTGGAAAGATTGAAATCTTCCACAAACTTTAACAAGGCTGATACTTTTAATAAACTAATTGCTAGATATAGTCAATTTGTATTTATCGTCGGCACAGTCAATTTAAACCTGGATGAGGACGCTATTGCCTTTACACAATGGGCCAAAGCCATTGGATCGTCCAATTTGTCTTTCAAATATCCAAATTTCGGCACCGTTAATTTTAGGGAAAGATACGAAAAACTTCTCAATGATTTACGTAAAGCCCAACCCAACATTTTAACTGAAAATATATCCTATCTTAGTAATTCTATAAATGGTTCTATAAATAACGTGGATCCTAAAGTAGATCCAATAGATCCAATGGATTATGAAGAAATTCGGCAAAGTCTTAAGAGAAAAGATGTCAACCAAACAGACGATGTCATCTTTAACAGCAATGAAACCGAACTTGGTAGAGAAATAGCAGCAGCAGTAAATACAAAATTTGACGCGAAACTGACTGAAGTAATTGAAAATATTTATAATCATATGAAAAGTGTGGAAGAGGTTATATGGCAAAAAATGTCAGAATTTGATAAAAAATACAAAGATATAATACAAAATTATATACCCATTAATGAAGATAGAGATAAAGATATAGACGTTCCAGACGACGAAGACGTTTAAAAGATGGAAAAGATTATTTCCACGTACGGTGAAAAGATTGATTTAATTATTAAAAAATTTAGAAAACAAATAAACGACGCACTCCAAAGAGTAAATGAATTTCTTGTAGTTGAAAAGAGTAGGTATCTTAATGTTAGATTATATCAATTGAGGAATGATAGTAAAAATTTTACAGAATTATCCTTTTCAAGTTTATTTGAATTTATTCGTTCAGGAATTTACTCAAGTAGCGCTTCTATAAAGCGTCTCTTTCTTCTGGCCACAACAATTCTCCTAGCGGACCAACTTTCCACCGACAATCTTTTAGTGATTGACGAATGGGCTCGTTTACTCGGTTTTCGATTTCCAAATATCGATTTAACTCTTTTAGACAACGAAATTCTCAAAGAAGAAATAGGGAAAAGCGAAACTGGAAAAAAAATTGTGCCCAATTTTATTAAAGAGGATGATTTATTGGATAATAAAGAAGGATTGAATATAAAAGGGATAGATTTGAAAAGTGAAAATGATTTTGAAAATTATAATTCTAGCTTTGTATTTCGAGTGAAAAGAAAAAGGAATAATTAGGAAAAACGAATAATTTGAATCTCTTGTATATTTTCCACTCTTATAATACTAAATTTTTTTTTCTTGTTGAAAAAATTAATTTTAACAGCGTTTCTCTCCTTTACCACATCCTCTTCCTCTTCAATGTTCATTGGTTCGTGAAGTTCGAGATCTTTTCCTTCGGTTAAATTTCTGGTAACCTTTATGAGTTTTGAAGGAAAGACATCAATGTTTGCCAGGCGAAAGGGCTCCAACTCATCGTAGGCTCGCTTTGCCGCCATACTTGAGGAACTTGAAGGTGGAAAAAAAGGCGTCAAAGAGGGGTTTGAGGGAAAAGACTGTGTTGAAATAGTTGAGTGAGTATAGAATCAGGGCGAGAATGGCGAGGAGCAGACCCAAAGAGAGGAAATTTAATACGATAAATATCAAGGATACACACAGCAGGGCATTACCCGCCTCGTTGAGGCGTCCAAACTGAGAGATGCGAACGCGATGGGCCTCCTCGAACCGCCGCACCTCGTTTGGAGTGATAATGTGTAGCCTTGCCTGCCTCCTCTCGATGGCGGGCTTGTCCGCCAACAACCTAAACGGGTCCACTTTATGTATCGACTCTCCCAACGAATTGGTCTTTAATGAGTTAAAGTAAATCATGGAATATATAAAATAAAAAACCGAAGTCTCTTGCACGTCAGCTTCGCTTAGAAAGAGGGCAGCAAAAGTATCAAATTCAATTTCCAAACTGGGTAACTTGGTTATTTCACTGGCCTTGTGATCAATTTCCTCTCTGATTCGCCTGAGTTTGTAGGCAGAATCAAAGTTGTTTAGACCCAAGGGATCCTTGATGCTCAATACGAGGTCGGCTATTGCAAAGGTAATCATGATTGCATCCACAAGCATTCCAATGGGGCCCAAGGAGAGATTTGCCACAAAATCAACTGCAAAAATCAAGGATCGTGAAATTATAGTACTCGCCGCCTTGATGATGGTTTGAATTGCCAACCTCTCGGCAATTCTAACACTTAGCATTATGAGGTTTTTGGTGGCAAATTCGCCAATCTTTTCGAGAAAGACAATTGCAACTTTGATTAAAATTCTCTTGAGCACAACCTTGTCGAGAATCCTAAAGAGAACATCCTGACCGATGGCGACTCCTATGCCCTTTAAAATTTCCTCAATCTGCTCAAACAACCCGTCACTGTTGAGAAATTTATCAATGGCATTCTCGTAATAGGCTAAATTAAAGAACCGACCACACCTGTCTCGGATCCTCCTCCTCGGGTAGTTGGGTTCTTTTGTCTTCTTTAAATGCTCTTTTTTGGTATCTATACCATCAAAGCTTTGGTATTTGGGAATCTTGAAGCTTTTATCAATATCTAGACGCCACTTTTCCAAGCTATTGTTCTCGTCGGCACAAACGTGCACCGTCCTGTCGGACATTGTGTAAACCCGTCGAGTGGGGTTGGGGTCGGTAAAGGCCAACTTTGCATAGTGCGTTAGAGTCTTGCCAATCATGTATTTTACGAAAAAATTATCATCAATTGATTCGTCACACACATTTCTCTGCCAGTCGTAATCGTATCCAAAAGCCTTGCAGTATTCTGGCAGTTGTTGCGCTTTGTAGTGATCTCCTTCGGCAACGGGCATGTGGGGAAAATTGAAATTATTCTTTCTCTGTTCGTACAAAGTCGCCGCCCTTTCGTGTGGCAGCATAATGTAATCCATCCATCCAGTGTGTAATCTCGCTTTCTGGCGCTCCTCGTCCCAAACGATGGACATCATTGATTCATTCTTGGGTCTCTTTCCCGTGTCAGACTTGGTGTCGATGCGCATCAATTTTCCCAGCTCGTAGCAGGCAGGCTGTGATACTGACAAGGATGCCACTGTATCCTTGCCATTTGGTCTAAACTCGACAATCTCTGGCTTGTCGCCCGGCAGGGTCCGACGAAATGTACCCTTGTCTTGTTTATAGGAAAAACACGTGACATTTTCCGTCAGTCGCTTGGTCATTTCAAATCTAACCTTTATTGCCATTTCCTTGATTGATTCATCAAAGTAAAAGTCCTCCCGAGTGGCCGCCTCGACCACAAGCTTTCCGTGCGATATTACATTGGGCATCTTTGCATAGAGCACTCGTAGCTTTGCGAGATAGAGATGGGCCGAGGCAAACTTGTCTGCGTTTACATAGTCCTGAAAGCCGAATCCAACGTCATCGGTTCCATCTGATTGGAGCAACATTATAGTATCTTTGGGTGGTCTGTGTACTGCTGTGTCTGGCCAGAGAGGTTGCCGCTTCTTGTCCCGCCTCCTCGCGTACGTAGGTTAGAATAATCTTTCTAATTAATTGGAAACCCAACGGGAGAGGCTCTAGTCGTGAATCGAGAGATAGCAGGAGCGTGCGCAAACGTCTAACCAAGCTACTCGGGCGATAACTAAAGAGAGGTTTCTCTCCCAGCGGCGCCAATGCCTGGGCAAGTTGACTCAGAGCAAACCGGTCAAAGAGAGAGACGAGATGAGGTATTTTAATAAATCTTTTACCTCGTTTTTTTATCCGTATCTCCAAGCCAAGTCCCCGACAAATTGCATACAAATCGCGACATGTCAGTTGATCAAGTTCAGAGGTACGGAGTGTGGTGCCTGCACAAATCACCAAGGCCAATAATAGTTGATTATCAATTTTTTTGGGCGATTCACGCAAGCGATCCAAAAGTTTGGGTATAACAACAAAGACTAGATCGTGGTAGAGGAGACGAATCTGTTGTCGCTTTGCACGCACATCAGCATTCAATTCTCGCTTAGAAACGTATATCCGCTTTGGTCTATTTGCATTTACAAAACCTAGAATAAATCTACGAGTGGTTGGGGAATAATCTTTAATTTTATTCAAAATTTCATCATCTTGACTGGAATTGACAAAAGCTTTAAACGCTTCAACTGTGGGCTGTTTAAATACATTCAATATAAATTTTACATTCCTGTCCCCCCTGTCAATGGGGTTTGATTCTCGAACAAGCATATCTAACAGGCGCAGCTATCACAAACTACCGTAATGGGAATGGGGTTGGTGGCTGGTTTGGTGTGAAAGTAGTACATGCCAGTCTTGAGTCCCGACTCCCACGCGTAAATGTGTCCGTTGAGGAGGATATTAAAGGTGGGACGCTGCACGTAAAAGGAAAACGACATGGCTTGATCCACAAAAGGTTGCATCGCTTTGGCCATATCAATTTGCTCCTTTAGTGTAATCTCGTAGACAGTTCTAAAGAGACGCTTGGTCCTCGCGTCCAGACCGCTCATTTGTTGCACAGAACCACGATCACGCACCAGTTGCTCAAAGGTGTTCTCTTTCCACAGTCCCGCTTTGTTTAGATACACAAAGAGAGAACGATTAACCTTGGTAAAATCACCATCAACCGTTCGCTTGACATGCAGATTGGATTTGAAGGCTTCAAACGACTCAGAGTAGCCCATAATCTGTGAGGTGGAGGCGGTTGGCATGTAGGCTGTGACGAGTGAATTCACCAAGCCGTGCTCGACAATCGATTTGCGTAGACCCTGCCAATCGAGAGAGGCATCTAAATCTTTTTCCTTTACTCCATAGAAATCGTAATGTAAATGACCATATGCGGCGGGACTATCGCGAAACTCCCTGTAGATGTAGTAGGCATTTCCCTTGGCAAGCTTGTTGCTGGTGGAGAGGGCAGCAAAGTAAACATGTTCCGCTACACGTGCACTAAACTTGAGCGCATCCTCAGAGCCGTAATCCATTTCGAGGAGGGCTAATGTATCGGCCAAGCCCTGAATACCCACTCCGATAAAACGATTTCTTTGATTTGATCTTTCCGATTCTTCGAGGACGCAGTCGCCAATTTCAATGGCTCGGTTTAGGCCCTCAACGAGTTCGCCAACCAGGGAGCGTAGAGTGGAAAAGCAAAAATACGTTCCCGCTTCTTGCACCACACAGGAAGGAAGACAAACAGAAGCTAGGTTACAAGTAGCCACTTCGTCTTGATTATGAAATTGCATAATTTCAGCGCAGAGATTCGAGCAGGAAATTGGGCCCAATTCGGGACGCATATTTTTACCATTGACTGTATCCTTGTAAATCATGTACGGACCACCCGTCTCAACTTGACTACGGCAAATCTCGTTCATGAGATGACGAGCACTAATCACTTTCTTTTGCACCTCAGGATCCTCTTCCATTTTCACGTAGATTTCCTCAAACTCTTTACCAAACACGCCAATCAGAGGTGTGGGGTCGAAAAAGAGAGTCCAGTCTCGATCCTCCTTGACGCGTCTCATAAAAATGTCTGGAATCCATAGACCGAGAAAAATGTCCTTAATCTCACTCGAGCTCTTTTTCAGGTTTAAAAACTGAAAAATGTCGGCGTGCCATGGTTCGAGATAGAGTGCCGCAGCTGCGGGACGTAGGCAAGTACCAGACTCCTTGACGAGTGTGTTGAGAGAGGTGACCACGTCCATGATTCCCTTGTGTTCACCATTAGTTGCGTGAATAGGGGTAATGCTTACACCAACACCACCGTTGCACTGGAAAATTCTCTTGATCCTATCCATTGTCTCCCTCTGGGACTCGGGTGAATCGTTCTGGAAACTGGTTATAAAACATGAAGCAGTAAACTTTCCATTCTCCTTGATTATGTTGGCCATAATGGGCGTTGCGTAGATGTATTTCTTATCGATGAAATTTTGAAAGATATTTCTCACATTATTGGATGTAGCAATTGCCTTTGAAACATCAAGAAAGAAATCATAAAGGTTCTTCTTCTTCTTACCCATGTAACGATCTAGTAACATTTTTGTACCCATGAAATCAAATTCAAGTATATTGAAAAATTCCTTAAATAAAAGAAACCCGGGAATGTCCAATTCGTCTATTACTTGTATCGTATAGACAAAAGCCGCCCACTTATCCAAGGGAGGCCAGAATTTGGCAGCTTCAAGCAATTTTTCAACCAAATCATTCTCATTTGCTATAAATTGAAATTCTTTTAAAATTTCTTGTTTGCTTGCTTCAAAGATGAAATTGGGATTGGCATGTTCAATTTGTTCAATTTTTTCTTCAATCTCCTTTGCACGCTCAACTTTAGAAACAACCTCCATTTTAAAAGTAGTGCCGATTCGAATTATGGGGGATTTAAATAGGGTCGTTGTGGTGGAACAACTTTCCGAAAATGTATCCAACATTCCAGATTATATCAAAGAGATTATCATTAAAAACGATTTGCTAGCCATAAACGATCCCAGTGAGCGATTAAAGTGGTTCATTGCGGAAGTATATCGCGTAAATCCTCGTCTTAGACTAAGCACGATAAAGGCCTATGTGAAGCGGTTGTCTAGTGTGTTTTCGGGAAGCCACCTGGAGGTGGACCCGCGAGCCTACAAAACAGACCAACAAGAGAGATATCTTGGGGAGGCCAAGTTTGAACAATTGAAAAAATTCATCAGTCAGAGACGCGAGAGTGACGAGAATACACTGCCCATTTTGTTTGCTTTCGAAACTGCACTGCGCCTCTCCGAGATTGAGCGCCTAAGCGTGGAAAATCTAAAAGAGTTGGCCGCCCAAAAGCCTACTGTTAGTTTGATAAGAAAAAATAACATTTATTGGAAACCAGTATACCATAGAGATTTAACCAATTTAGTTGACTTTCTTCTCGTCTGGGCGAGAACAAATGTACCCTTTGGTGAACGGGTGTGGCGGGTATCGAGGAGCGCGATTCATTATCATCTGGTGCAATACTATCGAATGTGTTTTGGTTCAAACCCGCCCTTGGGCTTTGGAATACACTTTATTCGCTATTCTCTCGCATCCAAATTGCATAGAGAGGGACGCTCGGATGACATTCCCGAGATACTGGGGCACGTGAGTGAGAGGACAAAGTTTTTTTACATAAGAAAACAAGAGGAAGATTCTCGACAATCTTTGACCGTGTCTCCGCCTTGGTAATGGAATATTTCTTACCAAATCAAAAATTTAACTATCTCACATCTCTAACTCGCTCACCACTGGAGAATGCCCTCTGTTTGGATAGTTTGCGGAGTGAGATGCACGCATGGTCGCACTCGCTCCTGAGATTTGCGAGTAGAGAGACGTTTAGCGAGATTGAACGCGAGGATGGTGATTTTGTCCTCCTCCTCAACCCCGACAGTCGGATTCTCCGACTCCGCACCAACGATCGCGAGAGAAACGAGGAGCAGACTTTTTCATTCAAACCACTCTCAGACTATTACGAACAAGGTAAACACACGTATTATGTGAGAACAGAGTTTTCTCGAGTGGCCAAACACAATCACCTAGAAGCAGCTTCATGTTCGACACTAAAACACGTTGCTATGGGTGTTTTCAAAAGGAGAGTTATGGGTTTCCTTTTATTCGGCAACTCAATAGAGTCGGGAGATAATTTTATAATTTTAACAGAATTCAATGAAAACAAACAACTATACAACGAGGGGGATTTGAATAGAATTGTCAAAACGTTTCCGAGTCTTTAGTATTGAAAGCCAAATCATCCGTGGTTCAAAATTGTAGTCTGCTTGGTTATTAATAATGAAAAAAAAAACGAATACCAAAAGCTCCTTACCGTCTCTTTCAAGGGAAAAGGGGGATGAAAAATTGACACTTACTGGCTCTAACTGTCAATTTTTTCCTCCCCCTTTTACTCAGAGGTGGTGATAGTTACTTGATAAGCAATGTGGGGATGAAAAATCAACACTTACGGCCTCAAACTGTCAAATTTTCCTCCCCCACTAGGAGAAAAGGGGGGATGAAAATTTGACACTTTTTAGCTCAAACTGTCAATTTTTCATCCCCCCACAAAAGCGAGGTTAATTATAAAAATATTAAAACGATTCTCCTTCTTCTTTTTCTTTATCGTAATCTATATCATCTCTCGTAATATAGGGTTCCTTATTTTCCAACGTTGATATCCGTTCTTTGAAATTATTCATCATCAACTCAAATTTCTCCCTAATCGGTAAATCCCGCGTTAGAAGCTCGTTTAATTTTTTGTTTTCCTTGGCGAGGAACTCTATTTCTTCCTCAATTTTTTCACAGTTTGCCAATACCTGTGATTGTGAACTACAAACAGTATTTAAATGTTTTATTAATTCATCTTGTTCATTTGTTACAATTTCAATATTTTTTTTTGTATGATTGACAAAGTCGTTTGATAATTTTTTAACCTCAACCAAAATTTGTTTGTTTTCCGACTCGAAACGATTCTCAATTTCGTCAATTCGTCTCTTGAGACTTTCAATTTTTCTGTCATTTTTTTCCATGATAACCCTCCTGTCTTCACTAGGTTGTAGCTTGGACTCTGGAGGTGATGTCTCTGGAACCGTGGATGGCGGGGTGGTTTGAACCAAAGGCACCTCATTCTTTTTCTTTTTCTTCTTTTCTTGTTCGTCTTCGTATTCATCCCAGTCCCGAGGTGGATCCATCATCCAGGCTACTTTGGTCGCTTTTGGTCTCTTTAAAACCTTGCTATTCATATCGCTATCAACTCGTCCACCTTATCCACAAAATATTTACAAACACGTCTATTGTAGAATAAAGGAGCAGTAATGTGACTATTGTTGAATTTTTTTGCAATTATCATCTCGTTGGCGTACAAATTTTCCCCACAATATACAATTGAATTGAAAGATTGTAAAAGATTAAATAACTTGTAACCCTCTGCACTCATGTTGTTTCCTGCCGATATGTATTTGTTGAAATTTTTTATCGCATTGTGAAAAAAAGATGCGGGATCCTTTTCTTGCTTTAACTGATTTTCAAATGTACTAATGTGAAGCTTGGTTCCCTTGGCTCCGCTGTAGACAATCGACTCTAGATCACTGCCCTCTACGGGATGAAGCATATCCAAAAGGGATATAAGTTGTGGTTTTTGATTCTTGTTTATTTCAATTATGAGCGAAATGAAAGAATCTAATTCTTTACGAAAAACAGAACATCCTAGGGCGAGGAGAGTCTTGAGGCGCTGCGTAAACGGACCCCGTAGATCGCGCCACAACCAATGGTGATCCTTTAAGAGCTGGTCGTTTTGATAGATCAGTAGGCGATAGAATTGAGAAAAGGTATATCTCGGTTGATTGAGAGCGTCGTGTCGCCGACCCTCGGTCCAGCCCGCCTGTCGCATCTCCTCAATGGCACACTGTTGTAGAAACGAGGGCACCGAGTCTTCGCATAGGGGAAGATAGAAAACGGTGAGATCGTCGCCGTCCTGGTCGGCGTGAAGTCCGTCCAAGATGAACGGATTAATGTGCATGGTGTGGTCGGCCGGGTCGTTGTCGTGAAATCCCAAATCACACACATATATACAGTAGGAATTTAACGAGGGATCCCTGTTGACCACGACCTGACGCGACACTAGCGAGAGCTTTTCATAGATGAATCGCGGAATCTGAATCTCGTTGGGTCGCAGCGCACAGTCCACGGTGAGAGTGAGTCGTAGGCCGTGGCAGTTGAATCCAATAATTTTTTTCCTATAAATTGAAGACTTTCCTCGAATCATCGAATCAAGCAGTCCCTCCTTGAATTGGCGCCTCCGAAAAAATGTATAATAATTGCAAAGCTTATTGTACGCTTCTCTGCCACCGCTCTGCTCAAAGCTCGAAGCATGTTTGACAAAGATGCGTAGATAATTGAGGTTCATCTCCTGGTATATGCAAGGTGGAGGAAATTTAAAAATCTCATCCTTTACCTTGATTTCAAACAATTTATTATATTGTTGAATGGGGCAACATTTCTCACAACGACCACCACCCTCCTCTGCGCGAAATATCTCGTGTGTCGGACAGAGGTAGACGTTAAGATAGAAACTCTTGTAATCGTAGTCTTTATCTAGCAAGACCTCTGCAATCCGTGTCACCGTGAAACATAGTACCTCTTTTCCCCTCTTGGAAAGTGTGTATAGAATCGTGGATTCTAGCGGGGGCATCGGTACGCGTCGAAAAATAATGTCCTGGTGGTTCCTCGTGGACTCACTTACACTCGCACTGATTGTAGCCATTGTTTGGGCCATAAGTCGTCCCAAGTTTATTCTTTCGCGTCTCGCAAAAAGCGATAAACTCGCTCAATTTATACCCAAAGACGCTCTGTCTCTCGGCAACGGAGACTATATGCAGAATGGAACTCGAGCAGACATGGCTATAGTATTCCTACCCGGGGGATCATTTATAAAGAGTGTAATAAACTTTTCGCTCTTTAAAAACTCTCCTTGGCCAGTCTATTGTCTCTCGTACGAAACCCTGGATGGAGGCTGGAAGAGAGATTATCTGCCAAAAGTGATGCAGAGTTTGGTGTTGAAGATTGAAAAAATTAAAAGTAAATATGGAAAAATTGCTCTGGTTGCCTACTCGGCGGGAGCCTATTTTGCGGCACACTTGCTGCGAGATCAACCCTCGCTGTCTGATACATTTGTTGGTATTTGTGGCTTTTATGGTCGCGAGTATACCTCCAATTGGATGTTGAGCCTCTTTGATAGATTAATCCTCTCGCAACTCGTGCTCCCGCCACTTAAACCACTCGCTCCCATAGTGAAACAATTGTACATCACCACAACCGAGGATTACTTGAGAGAGGATACGTTTAGATTTGCTCGGGCGTCGGCGAACCAACCACTCGAGTTTTATGGAGGTCATGTTTTAAACGAACAAATGATGGAAAAAATTTCCAATGCAATGTATGTCTTTTTAAAAATCAACTCCAAGGTTTAGAGTTATTAACCTTGACAAAGTAAAGTACATGATTGATTATTTTCCTTTTTTCAATAATTTGTGGATAATCTTCAATAATAAAGGTACTTTTGTTGGTTATATTTGTTTTGTCTTGGTAATTTGGTGCAAGGGAACGAGTAATGATTGTTTGGTTAGCTTTGTGGTTTTGAGGATAATCTTCAACAAGGGATGTGTCATTTGTTTTTCGGTTAGTCTCATGTTTATAAATTGTCTTTTGCTCAGTTTGGTTATGGGGTTGGTATAAAGCATCTACATAGTCTTTTTCCATTACATAGTCTTCTCTATGTGAATTATAATGACCCCTAAAGTAAAATCCCATGGGAACAGTTTCCACAGTGGAAATTGTTGAAACGTCCTTCTCCTTATCGGAGGGCGCCTTTTCCAACAAGAGATTTGTCCTAAACAGGCTGCTGCTCGCTATGGAGGCAACAAAAAATTCTCCCGCTTTTTGGTGCGCATCACCATCGTCCTCCTTGTGATGGTAGCCTCCGTTGGGATAAAAGTCGTGTGTGCCCAGGGGTCGTAGCGTGCCACTGCCTGTTCCGTCGGTATGAATCACATCAACGACGCTGGCACTGGTGGGCGACACTCCAAAGCTCTGTAGCGAGTTTAGCGAGTCCAACTCGGGAGGATCTAGTGCGGAGATTTGGTCAAAACAGGCGGTGAATTCACCGGCGGCAGAAAGCAAATGCGCACCCATGCCCAGTCCAATTCCCCTCACAAATACGCCCCTCCTCTCTTGTCGTATGTGTAGGAGTACTTGCCCGAGCCATCGACCCACACGTCGTGCATTGCTAATGAGATTGATTTTTTTCGTCTTTTTCTGGTCCGAGGACCAATCGAGAACGCACAACTCTACGGGACCGCCTCTCGCGAGAATAGCGGTGACACATTTTTGCACCCACTCACTGTCGCGCGTCTCACCCTGGTCGTGTACAATCACATAGAGTTCTAGTGTGTCTGTGGCTAAGGCACCGTTGGTGGTGAGCCACGACCAAACATTGGTGGTCTCGTGGCTCACCACACAGGAGTTTACAGTTTGGGGAGCCATAAAGAAATAGAGGCGCGGCGCCAGGGAGCTCAGGGAATCACCCATTGATTCGAAAATTGTCAACTCTTTTTTCTTTTTTCCAAACACCATTCTAGTAGTAACTACATTTCAAAGAATCTTTTTTCTAATGAAAGAAATAAATCCAAACTGGAGGTTTGGGAGGGAGGTATCCAAGAAAAACTCTCACCTCTTCTCCGTTTACCATGTTGGACAGAAAAAGTTTGCCTATGCCATCCTAATGAAAAAGGGCGGAGAGACGCACGAGTATAGACTATATCGACGTTTGATGCGGGCACCTCATGAGAATCTAATTAGAATCCTTGATCAGGGCACCGAGAGGGTGAGTCGTAAGGTTTGGGTAGTCTCCGAGTACTGTCCCTTTACACTGTCCCAGGCGTGGGTACACTTTGTTTCGACCAAAGAGACCTTTTGCAAGCTCGTCAGGCAACTTTGTGACGGTCTGCGGCATCTACACAAAGAGCTCGGCTACATTCACAACGACTTTCGACTGGAGAACGTTGTGGTGGGATCCAATCTCGCGCCGCGCATAATTGATTTCGATCTCAGTCGACCTCTCTCAAAGACGGGAGAAGAAACGAGTCAACTAGTGAGGGAAACCATTGCCTTTCTCGAAACCAAATCGAAAACAAGAAACAAGTTCAAGAAGCTAATGAGTGAAAAATCCCAACTTGCTCGTTTGTTTAAAAATGTACGATTTGCGGGATACGGTCCAGTGTGTTCCATTGAACAATATCTCGGGATACATTTACCGAGTACAGATGTACACTCTCTCATTATAACCTTTATGGTAAATTTGGACCAGAGACCAGGATGGCCTCTGAGCAACAGTTTACAACAAGCAGGCCTGGTATTGTTTCAAAAGATTTCACTCTTTCACAAACACCGCCACCTCAGAGCACTGCTTGATCCCAAAAGAGAAATTGAAAACTATTACGATTATACAATGTCAGTTATTGGTAATTTTATTCATTTTTAATTATTCTCCTTTAATTTCCTTTTTACCTATACAAATACAATTTGCATATAGATTTTGTGAGGTGTCATTTTCGCGAAAAAGTTTAGGAAAGCGTCCTCGTGTATAGTGCATTAGGTAGTTTTTTTGTTCCAAAACAATCTCATTTATTTCCTTGAGCCAATGAATAAATGAATTCATTTTTATAATTTTATCTGTGCAGTAGGTTACGTTTAAAGCATTTACGAGTTGTTCAATCTTTATGACTTGATTGGTAAAGGCAATGCCATAGATTAGTTTCTTTTGGGGACAAATCTTAAATGCAGCCTCCTCGAGGGCGGCAATAAACTGTTCCACATCGATAATGGGTTTCTCTGTAAAATAGTTGGAAGCCGCAGCAATCAATTCTTCCATTTTAATGGTACAATTATTTGGAGCAAACTTGACTGGTATTTTTTCAAGTATCCGATACAAGACGGAGCTCTTTGCGAGACTCTTCCATAGATTTCCCTCTGTGGAAATTTTGTTTTCCCTCTTTAGCGAAAGGAGGAGGTCATTTTCGTTCTTGTTTAGTCTATAGCTGAGATAGATGATTTGAGAGAACCACTTGGCAAAAACAATTTCGTTGAAAGAGGTGGGACCTGTAAAGTTGTAGGAGATTGCATTTTCCAAAGAATTGGCCATAAAAAATTGGTCCTTTTGATTCTGGGTACGAAATTCAAATATCGACATGCGTCCAACAATAGCCTGATCCATGTTGTTGATTACGGGTACCTGATTCGAGGCGCCCACAGTCAAACATAGTGGAGATGCAATCGACAATTGTGTTTGCCAAACAGTTCTCGTTGCCTTGGCGTCGTCTCCGGTAATCAGTTTCATGTGTTGACCATCAATATTTTTTACTTCGTTTAATGAAAAAATATAAGAGTGGTTGAGGGCATCCTCAAAGGCGTTGGCGTTTCCGCTCGATTTGTTTGACACCCTGGGGAGGTCTGAAACTGGTAGGAACGAAGAGGTGTGGCACATGAGTGAAAATGCCTTTTGTATGGTTGATTTGCCACATTCTGTGGTGCCAAACATAAAGATGCACTTTTTTCTAAACTGCCCCGGGTGTATTGTCTGAGCGGAGAGGAGAAAGAAATCGTGAAGCCAAAAAGAGTCAAAGCTCGCCAAGAGAGAAAAGGAGAATAGTGTCGCAACGAGACCACGAGGAATGTTCAATGATGACTCACTTGCTTCCATAATGTGTTCAATGGCAAGTTGCTCCTGCAAGTCACCCAATGGCATATTACTTTCCAAGGTCAAGCTCATACATTTTTGGATCCATCCTGGTGGATTCGGGGTGAGACTGATTAGTTGAGCATTTCGTAAAAAGATCATAGCACATGTAGTCAAAAAGTACTCGGTTGTCTGCGGAAGGACGTGTCTCTCGATCCACTCCCTGGCTAGACTGGGAGATTCAAACTTATCATTTTCAATTAAATCATCGGCTTTAAAGATGGCATCAATTTTTGTCATGGTCATCTTGTGGTTCTCGTCTAGATTTCGAAAGAGAAGAAAGGCGTTTGCCAACAGTTGTTTTGGCAAACCAACATGGTATACGAGTTCCGATAGTAGAGTTGTAATATCTTCTTCTGTGGTATGTGAAAATAAATGAGAAATAAAGTCGGGCAGTGCCAAAAGGGCATTTGTGGAAAAATTGTCGTTTTCGCGAGCACGAAACAAACCGGGCAGGAGGCATGTTTTGATAAACAAAGAACGTTGAATTTTTAGAAAAGTACTCAACAAATGTTCTTGTTCTCCAAACGAGTTCCAGAGTTTTTTATTAACTTTGGCAATTTCTAGATATTTTTCGCCATCCAAGCTGGTAACATCTTCAATACTTTCGTCGTAGGCCACATAGTGTTTCTTTACTGTGAAACAAAAAAAGGGCGTATGCGGTAGATAGCTCGATGTTATGCTACAAAAAACACCCAAAGAAGTGTTGATGAAAAATTTGAATGCATTTATCGTTACAAACTCCAAATCATTAACTTCTTCTATAATTTCAACGATTGTATTTTCGATAATTTTATAGTTTTTATCATTTCCCTTGAATTTATCTTTCAATAAAGAAGACATTTTCTTGAAAATCATCGTTTCTCTAGTTCTTAACCCATTCTTTTGCATTTCAAAAGAGTATCCCGTTTCTTCATTGAAAAAGAAAAACTTTCCAAAACGTTGAAAAAAGAAAAATTCCTTTTCTACAATCTTTTTAATCGTTTCGCTAGTGCATTTCAACTCTCTCGGTTCGGTAAAATAATGAGGATAGTTTCTTCGATAGATTGAGAAAAGCCATTTCTTCCAAATCAAGAGAGATTTTGCTGACCAATAATTTTCGAGTTGTTTCAATACACTTGGTTTCTTTAAATTTGGCCAAAACGAAAGATCGCTTTGGAGTTTTCTCTTTCTCGCCCAACCAAAGAGAACGGAAACAAAATGAGAAAAATTGGCAACGAGATTTTCTCTACTCTCATTCGTCTCGTTTTTTCTAAGATAACTAAAGAGAATTGTGGTGATGACATAGAATGAATTGGAAGAGGTTTTCTTTATTCGTTCATTTTTCTTCACGAGTGGCGTCGAGGCGAGTTCATGGATGAATAAGAGAGGATCGTTGATTGAAATTCTAAATTTCTTTGCCAAGTTTTCAATTTCTGTCAAAATACAAGGTTTAATTTCTTCTTCAATGGATAAATTACAATTGATTATGTTTTGTAAATTTTTATAAATTGTAGTCTTGAAACGACAATCTTGTTTCTTATGAAAAAAAAATACTTGAGGTAATTGTTGAATTTTTTCCACTTTTTTATCATAATAAATTTCCTTGACACAATTTTGATTTTCAATTATGATAAAGAGTTCACCATTTTCCTCCTCGGTATAGTTGAAATCAAAAAAAGTAGTCGTCGCAGAGAATCTAGAGAGCGTTCCATTTACCAAACGATTATAAATCTTGTCGCCCACTGGACTATTGGGTAAAGCTAGGTTTTCCGTTTCATCCACAAAGAAAGATTTATCGTGAGATAAAAATACAGTCTTCATCTTTTCGAGAAAGGAGCGCCATACCACATAACTCACACATAGGTCGATATATATGTGGAATCCACAGGAACCGTTGCGTTTATAGAGACAAAAAGAGGAAGAACTCGGGGGTTCGGGGAGAGAAAAGAATCTCTTGACTTGATCAAGCACCAATTCTAGAGGAAATTCTTTTTCGGTGCAACAATTTTGTTCCAAAAATTTTCTTTCTTTACACGCCAAACAATCAATGTCGTAGGCTAGGGGAACAATGTATTGTGTGTTGAATAAAATAAATCCCCTGTTGGCTTGCGAAAAATCAACACTAGATGCTTTTACATATCTTCCCTGGAACACGGGATTAATGTAATCTTTGGCTTCCCACAACAAAACATCAATTGCGTGGTTTGCCATGGTCCTGGACTTGGCGTGGAGTGTGGAGCTCTATGCCGTTCTCCTTCTCCTACTCGCGCTCACCATTTATGCAATTCGCGAGCACAGCAAAAACAACATCATTGGTGAAAATATCAAAAGAGCCTCAGAGTCTACGGGTTTTAAACCAACCTACTTTGACATTTACGACAAGAGTGATGATAAGAATTGCAATAGGTTAATTGTTGTACAGCCCTTCAATTGGATAATCTTGGCTTCCAATGGAAAGGTCTATGTGATTGACGACACAGTCTACAACTGCCCGGGTAACTATTCCCCCGCGGTTGTAGTGCCTTCCACTCGCGACGAAACCTCTCATTCGTTTCTCTTCAAACACGTTTGTGTCAACTTTAACATTTATGAACTATTAAAATCGTATCGCAACTATAGCAACTATTGCAAAGTCCATTTTGATATTCTCCAGCTACAAGAGGAGGAGAATAAACTTACCATAATTGATGTATTAAATTATCTATTCAAGCGTTTCATCACCATGAATCCATCACAAAAACCAGCCCATCATTCAATGGCATATAGAATGAACTTTGAAACGGATAGACCACAGGAAATTTTTTCCCAATCAATGTTTATTGATTCAAATATTAGCACAAGTATTCAGAAAGCATCATACAATTTAAGAAAATTAACATGATTTCTATGAAATGAATCTAACATCAATTTTGGGTTTCTCTGAATCCATAAATGTTAAATAATTTGGCGACCGTTGTTCGAAAAAGTTTACGTCCACGTCCAAAGCAATGTTATCCATAAAGGAAAGAGGGCATTCGAATACCGGCCAATGCCCTCCTACTTTAGAGGGGACAACATTTAGATCAAACAGGAGACGATTTCCAACAAATTCAATGTAAGAAATGAGGTCGTCCAATTTGAATCCATCAAACGAGTCTTTTGTAAGAATTTGTCTGGCAAAGTTCTTTTCATGCTCCACTGCGTCCTTGACAATCTCCAAAATTTTATCACGACCCGCCTTGTTTTTCAGCCACGAATGAAGTTTACAGCCAAATTTCACGTGAAGAGCCTCGTCTCTGGCAATGTAGTCGTTGGAGTGAATCAGGCCGGGAAGTTTGCCCTTCTTTTTGAACCAAAAGATTGTGGCAAAGGAAACGGAAAAAAAGATGGCCTCCACTGCGGCAAAGGCCACAAGACGCTCGGCAAAGGTGACATTCGAGTTCCGGAGCCAACGGATACACCATTCTGCTTTTGCCTTGACTGCCTCGTTTTCTACAATTGAATTCAAGAGACGATTCTTTTCCTCCAAATCCTTAGCAAAGGTAGCAATCAAGCGCGAATACGTTTCAGAATGAACATTTTCCATGTGGGCTTGAAAGATGAAAAAGGATTTAATTTCCGGTTGCACAACTTGGAGAGCAAAGTGTTGAACAATGTTGTCACAAACAATACCATCACTGGCCGCAAAAAATGCCAAAACGTTCAACAACAAATGTTGTTCTTCTTTCTTCAGTCGAATCCAATCCTCTTTATCCCTGCTCATATCAATTTCATCGGACACCCAGTTAGACTTCAGGGCAGCCTTCCACATTTCGAGAGCTTCCACAAATGTTGTTGGATAAAAGGTAAACTGGCTTTTGCCATGAAGGATGGGATCAAAGGAATCCATTTTGTGGTTAGAGTCTGTACTAATGTGCTTCCTGGATGCTTATATAGCTTTTAATTTTCCTCATGGTTGATAATGTGGTTACTTTTATAATCCTATAAACCCAGGGTTGATAAGATGTATTTTTTTAATCTTTGAGTTGGGGTAAAGTGACAGGGCTTTATCAAACCTCCCATTGTCCAAAGAAAAAATTAGAAAATATAAACGTTGTTTATTAAATGTATATATTTTAATCATAGATCAAAAGCGAAATGAATGGAAATACAACTTTTACCGTTACTCCTCTTGGTGTAGTGGTGGATGGTGTGGGTACTTTTCCTTTTACGAACCAAGCAATAAGCACGTTTACGTTTGGAAATGAGACCTATCACTGCCTACCGGTGAGTACTAGCCTGCGACAACACTATAAACCGAAAGAGAGAGCAAAAAAGGTGAAACGGGGGGAGGGCAGCGAGGATCCCGCCATCATTTGTCACTACGAAGACGAAATTCACGATGCCTACGTTTTGATCAACGAAAACGAGGCCCGACTATGGCTTTGTTGGTTTGCCTCTCTACTCCAAAACGTGGTCGAGTTTAAAAACTGGAAAATCGATAAGGTGCCACACACTAGAACTCTAGAAGAAATGTTTACGTGCTTGAAGGCCAAGAGACGAGAACAAGAGGAGGATGACAAGACGAGCGAACTTTTCAAAACAATGGAAACTCTCTTGTGTCAAGTTTATGATTTTGACCCCGAGGATATTGCTCAACTTGCCTCGTGCCCAGGTATAATTGAACTCGACGACGGCAATGACATCTGCGTTGCCATTGCCGAAGCCAAGGGCTTTATAGAGAAATATACCTGTTTTAAGATGCCAAACAGTATGAGTCTACGAAATCTCGTCTACTGTTTTGCCACACTCCTCAACATGGTATTTACTCTAATAACCAAGAGAGATGAGAGTTTGTGCACCACCTCGATTGATCTTTGCAACCACATATTTGGATGTTTCATTTTTGATATAGTGACTGATAGGAATGGAAAAGAGTTGTTTATCGAGGGAAAAAACGAGTTTGCCCAGGAGGTGATTAAAGAGTACGAAAAGAGGTTTCCCGTATTGAGGAACCTCAATACGGTGGAGAATCTCAGGTTGATTGAGCCCCATCTCGATGCGCTCATCTCTTTTGATATTGAAAAAAGGTTGAATATGCTGCCACATATCCTTAGTTATAAACTCTCTGATTTAAATAGAGTGCATTTTGTCTACAAGTTATTTACTGAAGATAAAAAGTTTCAAAACAAGATGCAAGAATCAAACTTTGACTTTATAAAGAAAATACCCGACTTTAACAATCTTGTTAATAATCTATTATTACCACAGGCGAAAAGAATGTTGAATCAACCCTCCCTATATCCATTGTCTGAAAATATCGGTGAACTAATGACTTTTTTTACACAAAAGGCATCACCAAACTTGATGGCAGCGATTGAATATGCTGCCACCCACGCTGGCTAACCACAGGCGAAAAAAAATGTTGCAACAACCCCGCCTATATCCATTGTCTGAAAATATCGGTGAACCAATGACTCTTTTTTTAAATTTCAAAACTTGGAGTAAAAAAATCAAAGACTTGAAAATGGAAAAAATAAACTTAGTACCAAACAGAAAATGGGCAAAGAAACGAAACTCTGTCCAACGTATCGCGTGGAGCCACCTCAATCTATTTGTATTTGTAAAATTGACTACGGTGACGGAACCTTTGATGATTGTACTTTTTTGAATTCTAATGATGAATTAAAAAATAAAATTGTTATTGGTAAAATGATTGACGATGGTTATTTGACTAATGTTTTCTTTACGGATCGATTAGCCTCTAAAGAATGTAAAGCCAACGAATATCTTTATAAAATCTCATTGGGTAACTTGAGTGGAATAGACACATTTATTCCTTATTATGTGGGTGAGAGGAAGGAAGAGACGGGTGATTCAAAGAAGATAAATCCTAAAAACGATTCGCTCTCAACATTAGTCTTTAAGGAAGAAGAAAAGGTTAAAGAGAATGTGGATGGTAAAAACGATTCACAATCACTGAACCCTAGTATGGCAATTATAGGTCCGAAAGAAAAAATGCCAATAGAAAATACTAGAATAGTTTATAAAGATAATAGCATAGGTAACAAAGTTGATAAGGTAAATAAAACTAGATATGAGGTTGATATTTAATTTTTTTAGAGAGGGCCCTTTTCCTCGTTTTTTTTTGTGGGAGGTTTGATGGGGAAGGAGAAAGGCCTTTAACGATAACAGACTTGTGTATGGACGATATTTTTACGAGTTTGCATAAGGGGGATGAAAATTTGACACTTGTGGGCTCAAACTGTCATTTTTTCCTCCCCCATTTTCCTCGAGTGGGGGATGAAAATTTGACAGTAAAGGCCTCAAAGTGTCATTTTTTTCACCCCCATTGATAAGGAAAAAGGGGGATGAAAATTTGACACTTGTGGGCTCAAACTGTCAATTTTTTCCTCCCCCTTTTTACTCGACGCTTTATCATTGATAAGAAATGGTCGATAAAAGGCCTCTTTTTTCATCCCCCATATAAAAATAGGGGAAAATTGAGATTGTCAGTTAGATCAATTTTTATTTATAAAGATAAACTTTATCATTACATTTATTCACTTTGAAAATAAGTACCAATGTAAATTGACCCGTCGTTATCGAGGAGAGTTGCGTAAAATGTCACTTTTGTTTCATACGGATTGCTTGAAATTGGTTCAATACAAAAATCTCTAATAAAAGTAAACATTGAACGTCGCGACTTGAACCAGCCATCCCAGTCTTCATCTTTCATCTGGGGAACTTTGCCATTTTTAAGATTCAAAATGGTACTTTGATCCTTCTTTTTGAAATGACACAAATACATGTACGCAATGTTCAATTTTTGGTTAATTGATTCACCGTTTTCGTTTTTAAATTCCACCAAACTCAAAAGTCGTTCTTTGAATAGACGCGCAAATTCCGTGTCAAGTGAAGCTTGAACAATATCACTTTCAGAAAAAGACTCTGGAGTAAAGGGTAGAACCAGGAAACCATCGTTGATTCGAAAGTAAAACGACGCAGCCTTTCCATCCTTTGTAGAACGACGAACGCTTAGAGACAAGGGAAAGTTGTTTGCAAAGTAAATAGTGTCCTTGTAGCCGAGGTTGGAGAAAAACTTCAGTTTATCCACCAGCATACTATTGGTGGTAGGAGAAGCGGGGCTTTCCACGTTGGATTCATTGGACTTTAATTCAGGATTCAATTCAAACAACATTCTCAAAAAATTGGGTTTATCTCCCGACTTTATCTTTTCGAGAAGAGAAGCCAATTTCTTTCCCATGGGATCAAAATAAAAAAATTGCAAATTTAATTTGATCCATTCCGAGAGATAGCCAACGACTTGCGACATTTTCTCTGAAATCTCATTAAAATACTTTTCGTGTAGAAATTCTACACAAAGATCAGTCTTTTTCTTTAAATCAAGATTGGGCGTTTCAATTACTTTCAACAACTTTTGATAATCTTCTCCATCAAGCTTGTCCAATTGAAGCGAATAAGCCACTTTCTCTTGAATAAATTTAACTTTGCATACGGTGTTTGCTGTCAAGGTACCATCGCCATCGACGTCTTCGAAAGCCAGAGGATCTTCATCCAACTTTATTCTCTTCTCTCCTCCTCGAGAGTTGCTTGCGGTTTCAGTTCTCTTGGACATTGTCGTTTGCGAGTTTTAGTTTGAGCTATACGTGGATCCAAAGCCTCTTTTATACAAAGTGTTGCCCGATATGGAAGAATACGAATCCTCAATTACACTACCACTTTCCCGGGAAGAATTTTCCCTCTTATCAAAAAAAAACAATTGCATTTACGAAATGACTATATCGTATTTCATTAATAATTTACGAGTGGTGGAATATGTTGACGGAGATATTGTTTGTCAAGATAAGCAAATAAAGCAAATACGCTACTTTTTAAATCTCTCAAGATACGGAGTGGTACCTTTTGTGCGCAAAATTTCAATAGAGAACGAGGTTGATGAGATACCACCTTTGGATAACATAGAGTCGGTTATTTTTAGAAAAGTCATTTTTGAAAACAATGAAAACCAAAGCGGAATAAGGTTTAGATTGGCCCTCCAACGGCACGTCTTTTTAGAAAGAGTTACGCCATATCTCGTTGCCGAGGTTGAATATCCGAGGAATGTTCAAAATGTCAACTCTTTGGAAAAGAAACTAATCAAGCTCGTGGAGGAGCACACCACCGACGTTTGTGTGGACTACAAGAGGTCCGTACAAGCAGTTTCCTTTCTATGCAAATTTGCACCGAGACGATTCGAACGACTCATTACCAACAATTTTGGTTCAAAGAAAATGAAAAAACGTTACAAACTAGATGGCTACCGTGGAATCATTTATTCACCCAGGCCCGGGTTGATTCGTCTGCTCGATGTTATGGAAAACGAGCAGGAAGCGGTCTCCTCTATGCTAGATTCCTTTACACGTGTCGCTTTCCAGGTAGAGGTAATGGACGACTATATTGTCCTTACCGATGTAATGGGTGTCTTTGTGGCTGAGCGGCAACATATGCCCGAATTTCAAGTGGTTGATGAAATTTTCGACCAAATCCACCCCCCTTCTAGTCTTTTGTTTGGGAAAAGAGTCCTCTTAAACCGGTACCTGGATGAGATACTTCCAAACAACACACTGCACACTTTAAAAAATGATGGGTTCATTATTTTTTCCAATAATTTACAGTACAAGTTGAAGATTCCAACCGTGGACTTGCGCGTTGTGGGCGATGCACTAATAATTGACGACTACGACAAGGCTATATGCAAGCTCACCGACTCGGGTCTGCAACAGAAAGCAATCTATGAGACCACTATAAAAGGCGATACGTATTTGATTTGGCGACGACGCCACGATCGGCTCTTTACAAGTTCGTATGAGGAATTTGAGTTGTATCTAAAAGAGTTTGCCGTATACAACCAAGCAAAGAATGTTTGACTCGTTTCATTTGAAAAATCTAGAGTCGAAGCAAGAAACGATTCGTGTAGAATCCCTGTCTGATATCTATCAACTATTTGGAGAGTCTCCGCCTACGAGTTGTACACCGGATCTTCCGAGCGAATTTGCAAATTTCCCATTTAAAATTCACCCATGGAAGGTGTCAATCCTTTATGGGTCGCTTCGAAATGAGCAACGTGGTATATTTTCAAATCTACTCTCTTTTATTCGCTCCCCGGATACTCTAGCTCTGTTGGACGCGCCGCCGGGGAGCGGAAAAA
Source organism: Rhinocypha anisoptera (assembly GCA_011762765.2). Taxonomy (NCBI): domain Eukaryota; kingdom Metazoa; phylum Arthropoda; class Insecta; order Odonata; family Chlorocyphidae; genus Rhinocypha; species Rhinocypha anisoptera. The sequence goes on along the minus strand of WURS02228129.1, from coordinate 15,383 downwards.
CGTTTCTAATGTGCACCCTCCTCTGCGCCCTCTACGATCCCCTAAAGACAAACGTATATATCGCATTTAGTAACGAGCTCAAGGCTCTCTTTGAGAGGATGCCCTTTGTCGACGCCCACACGGCCTGTCAGTTTGGAATGCGTCTCACCTCGACGAGTTTTGGTGAATTCAACAAGCTCATTTGTCCCACCGACGAGTCGAGTCTCGCTCGTCTCCTCTCCACCACCTTCACCATGGATAGGAATTATCGATTGTTGGTCGTTGACGAGTATACCCTCCTCTCGCCCATTTACCTTGCGCTCTTGTACAAGTTTTGTAAGAATAATCAATATAAATTGATTTGTCTCGGGGATCGTTGGCAACTCAATACAATTGTAAAGTCTCGTTTTTATTCTTTTAACAATTTTAATCTCTTGAAAACGCTAACCTCTCATCAGTGGACACTGGAGGAAAACATTCGTCAGAGGGATGACCCCGAGTTTGCTAAAAAGATTAATCTCTTTAAGCAACTCTTTATCGAAGTTTGTCAAGGAGAATTGTCCCAACTTGCGGAAATTCCCATGTGTTTTGCCTTCAAGTATCGCCTCTTTGAATTGTTTGGAGAAAATTTTACACACAAACCACCGACCTTTGGTCAAGGAATATTCTTGGCTTCGTTTCACAAACAGCTAAAACGAAGATTCAATGATTCAATTGAGTATTGTAAAAAAAATAAATTGATTCATAAAATTGATAAACCAAAAAACAGGAACCAAAATGTTTCTTTTAATATCGATATGATATTTGAAACCATCCTGTCCTGTGGATGGACTTACCTTTTTAGATCAAACAACGAACGCGTCTTTGTGCAACTGGTATCCTTTGACGAGAGCCAAGTTACCCTAAAGTTCAAGAGTGAGAATAGACAAGAGGAATATACCTTTAGGAGGACCAACGTTGGTTACATCTATGGGCCAACATTAAAGACCAAGATATCGAGAGGTGGTGTAACCTCCTCTGCAGAACAGTTTCCCATAATGATGCCCTACTTTACCTATCATTCTACACAAGGTTTGACAATTTCCAAAGAGCCCGTGGACCTCAACATTGACGCCAGATCGTTGAATGCAATCTATGTGGGAATTTCTCGGGTACGGAGCTCGGCTCAGTTGGGCCACCTACAAACCGCTGACCTGGAGAGTATCCTGTTCACTGCGAGCATGAACGACGAATACTATTACAATAATATATCGTCAAATTCATCAAATTTTACAGAAACCACCTCATTGTCAGAATTTGCAAAAAATTCCAATGTAAAGATAAAGAAAGATTTATACATTCAACTATGGAAGAAAGATAGAAAAAGATGCATTAAAAGATGTAAAAATGATGATTTGCTTAAATATTTATAAATAAAATGCTTTAAACATTTCCAATTTTCCAATGTGATTAACAAGTTATCACCACGAGTGGGGGGACCTCGAGTGGGGGAGGAAAAATTGACAGTTTGAGCCCGTAAGTGTCAATTTTTCCTCTGAGTAAAAGGGGGGATGAAATTTTGACACTTACAGCCTCCAACTGTCAAATTTTCCTCCCCAATTGGTCCTCGAGTGGGAGATGAAAAATTGACAAAGTGTCATCCCCCCACTCAGGGAAAAAAGTAACGGTTAGAAAAGAGAATGTGAAATTTCTTTCCGTCATTAGAATCAGAGTCGCCTCTGTTGCCATGACATGTTTGATAATCTAGAGATAAATGAAGATACCATAAAATCCGTTTCACCGCAACCTCTATATAAGGAGGAGATGTGGGAATCCCAAGTAGTAAGATTTCATCTTTGGTAAGCAAATCAATCATAATATTTATTCATCACAATCGTCCTCTAATGTTATGCTTGATTTGTTTATAGGTTTTGTAAGAAATTTGGACCTCCATCGATTTGTCAATATGTCGATTTAGATGAGTATAAAGTATTTTTTTTCACTAATTGTATTCCTATAGGTCTACGGGAATCTACGAACTGGGACGAGAAATTGGTATCTTTGACGCAAAAAAGAAGTCATGCTTTAATTTTTTTAATGAACCTTTAATAAACTTTTTTAATAAAAAAATTCATTTGGTCTATTTTTTAATTACAAAAACCACCACTAAAAGGAGTACAATTGCACCCGCTATCCACATTACTTTAGAGCCAAAAATCTTTCCCAACTTGTTGGTAATGTTATCAATTCCTCTATTACCATAATACTCGAGGTTATCACTCAAAGCATCAAAAATGTCAAAGTCGGATATGCATTTTAGTGTAAAGGAGGCGTCCAAATCGTGATCCACATAGTCTTTGCTGATTTCTGTTGCTGTGGCATCACAAGCCGTACAAATTGACTGCTGATCTCCCTGCGTACAAGGAGAGATTGTCTCTTTAAAGACGGTCCTTTTCTTTACGTAGAAATTGTGAAATTTTGGATTTTTAAACAAATCTTCAATTTTACTAACCGTGCTTCCATTCAGTGCTTGGTTGAGCTCTGTGTATATGGGTTTATTCTTGTCTCTTAGATAATCTGTGGCCACGATAAATTTGTTGAGGTAGACTTTGTTGGTTATATTGGAGCTACAAAGCGACACTCCCTGAGGCAACGAGTTGTGATTTAGACAGGATCGGTCGGCGAGGAAACATCGGCCCAAAACGGAGGCATTCTTTTTGCTAATCACATAACAACCGCGAGCCTTCTTGGCATAGTTGGCGAGGTGCTCGAGAAAAAGCGCTCCCGTGACGGCAACGCCTGTCGTAATGGTAGCATAGAGAATAAATTTAACAGTTCCCCCGGCAGATTTAAATTTCTTGGAGACTCTATCCACCAACGACTGGTCAATCTTGCTAATATCTCCTCCATTTGCACTATACTGCCTGGAAAACTCATTTAGATCCTGGTCTGAGGCGAGTGTAAGCTTTCGTCTCCGAATGCGTCCAATCTCCACCGAGGGCGAGGTTAGGTGCATCTCCTTGGAGAAGGCGTCGGCCGCAGCGGGAAATTTATTTGCATCCACAATCGAGTCAACAAAGCCCTCTCTCATCTCGTTTCTCGCAGTGGTTAGAGCCAAATCACCCAAGAGGAGCCGTCCATCCTCACCCAAACTAACTCCCCGTTTTGCCAGTCTCTCTAGACTGCTACCCACTCCCTCAATGCGAGCAAGTTCACTGGAAAGTCGTTTTAAAATTGTCGTAGATTCATCCAGGGCACTCACCACGGCCCTACCGATTCCCTCCTCGAGACCAATTGCCCAGGACATTGGCGATTTTTTATTCTTGAAAATATTGTAGTGTACAAACAAGATATATAAATAATTAGAATTATAATCACCGATACCATGAATCAATACTACTACTATACGTTGATAATGTGTAGTCTTTTCTTTATAACAATTTACTATTTAACAATCAATAAAGTACAGGTTCGCAATGAGGATCTCGTTCGAGAGTATTTGAGTGAAACCAACGACACACCGCGGGCTTTGACTGTTGATAAGGTTTCACCAAGCGAATATCGTAATCTCTATGTAAATATAAATCAGGGAGATAAATTTACATTTCAGGAACGGGTCGAGCCGTTTATGGTGAATCCTTCCACCGGTGTGCGATGGGTGGACAAGCAAAAGGTAAAAATACAGCAGATGGGATCAACGGGATTCCAGGTTTGGGATTCGTCCAGTCAGTCACCGTTGGTCTACCAGTGTCCTACGGGCTGGACCTGGAACGGTACCCACTGTGTCTTGCGGGGAATCTGTGATGATAATCACACGGGAGTGGTCTATCGCGGCCTCGACAAGTACCACTTTAAAGGTTTACTAGTTTCCTCACAGCAGGAGAGGTACGCACAAAAGGTTTACGCTGAATGCAATCAAACCACTCTCGTCCTGCACCACTGTCCCGAAGGCAGTGTCTTTTCACAACTCGACCACTTTGTGGACAAGAGCAAGGCGTGCGTGGCCTATGATCCGTGCCTTGATCTAAACGAAGGCCAGGTTCACCGAATTTCATGGAGCGCGACAACACTCAAGGAAAATGAATTTTACAAGTGTGTCGGGGGTGCTAGCCTTCTCCAACACTGTCCCTCGGCAATGGTCTGGAACTCGGCTTTTCATTCGTGTCAAACGGTAAACGTGTGCGACGAGAACCCAGAGTACTGGCGAAAGGTGTCGCCACTCTCCTACGAGTACTGTCGTGGCAGGCAACTCCTCTCCGTTCACTGTCCCTTTGGTGTGGACGAAAAGCGGAGAGAGTGCAAGTTGGACTCGCGCCCTCCCCCGCCTCCGCCACACAAACCATTGTTTGAGTATACCGAGTATGCAGAGGTGAAATATCTCACCAAGTTGACCTATTGGGACGCAAACGGAGTAAAGCGAGTGGTGAAAGCGACCAAGTTTCTAGAGATTCCCCATGACTTGGTGCCAGATTCTAAAAATTACAGAAAAGATTTAATCAGCATCGCGTCCGACGAAACGGAAAAGCACGGTTTCGGTTTTGGCGTCCACATTTACGACAGTCTCGTGACGGGCAACAATCACACGTATGCCGGCGTGCGGCCAGAGGTTCACCCTGAGCCAGTGGCTCCCAGAGGCCGTGTGCCGCTCGAGGTTGTGGATATCTACTCGCGGAGCGTCAAGAGCAACGTCGATGCCCTTTGGTTCCCCATGAAGTACTCGTATATTGATAATGATAAAAATAAAGTTTATTACAACATTGCAACGAAAAAGTTTAGGTTGGGCGACAAGGGCTGGGAGGAGGACAAGCTCTCTTGGGTCCAAAACACCCTGGAACCGGGTTACTATAATCTCAACGGCGATCCGATGCCCGCCAACTGCATCCGACACGAGGGCAGGGTCTATTGTGTTGAGCGATTCGTTTCTCGAGCCATCCTCCACGGTACCATTCTGCACTCGGTTGGGCTGGTTCGCCGCTACGGCGCCGAACAAATGTATCACAATGGATTAATGTGTGGCTCCCTCTCTGGTGTCTGGGAAGTTAAAGACCAAAAATTCTGTTCAACTGAAGCGACCGTCGACTACCTCCACATTCGAGATTATCACCCGGAAAAATATAGAAATGGCGCCGACATAGAATGGGCCTTTCTCACACCTCCTGAAATGAAATTTTCGTGGCAAATCATTTGCCAGCCCGCCATGGGACTGGGAGAGACTGACGAGAATCAATCCTCGTGGTATGGACTAGATGCACCCACCCTGGTATTGCACCACTCGGAAAACATTCTTTATGATTTGATACGGAAAAATGAACCAATTCGACGCTCGATTCCACTCAAATCCATACCACTCTACTCGCAGACGGGTGCAATTCCCCAAGTGGTTGGACCTCATGACCCGGTTAGGGGAGAAAGTATATTTGATTTTATTGCCAAACACGGCGACTCGTATAATGATGATAAACAGAGTTCAGTTTGCCAGAGCGATCCCGCGCACGCTAGAAAGATTGATGAAAAGAGTTTTGAAGTGTGTGTGGGGCAACATCTTTTGACCATTCAATGTGATATCGGGGTGAGAGAGGATGGAAGGGGTTGTCTAACCGTACCCAAGGTGGAAAAGACCTATACCACCTATGATGGGGTAAAATATTTGACAAAACTAAGCTCCTCCCAAACGACTCTAGAGGTTGTAGACTTTTTGGACATTCCCGCTGATCTGGTGCCAGATTCGCAAAAGGCAAAAGCCAATGCCAAACATTTGGTTGATGAGCAACTCCTCGCAGACAAGCAGCATTACTCATCAGCAATCCAATCTGGCATATTTGTGGTTGAAGAGGTTGAGGCAAAATTTCCAAAATATTATAACAATTTTAAATACCCGAAACTGCGCCACCCAGAAGCCATTGCGCCAAAGGGTAGGATACCCTTGAAGGTGATTGACGAGCACACAATGACCATCAAGGATCAAGACCCCGAGGTCTTTTGGCGTCGAATGCTCTACTCGTATGTGGATAATGAAAAGTCAAAGGTTTTTTATAACCTAAGGACCAAAAAGTTTAGATTAAACGGCAAGACGTGGGAGGAGGATAAGGTCTCTTGGGTGCAAAACACACTTGATCCCGGCTACTACAATCTAAACGGAGAACGTATGCCCAAGAACTGCATTAGATATAAAGACAAGACGTACATTATCGAGGGATTCTATGCTCGGTGCATCATTTACGGTACAATCATACACTCTCTGGGAGTGGTTAGACCGTATGGTGTGGAAAATCCATTTTCATCCTCAAGCGAGGTGAAACTAGACGGTTTAGTTTTGGGTTCAATACATGCCATTAAAATCTTTCCACCAGATCTAAAGAGAACCGATTATATTGACGCCTCAAATATCTATAGAGCTGAATTTTTTATGAACAATTTCAGATATAATTTAAAATCTGGTGACAGGGATGATTATTACAATGCTCCAAAATCAATCGAATCAATCTGGAATAAATTTGATTATTGGTTATTTCCTCTGGTCAAAGAAAACAAGGATCACTTGTTTAATCGGGATAATTCTAGAATGTATCAACCGGAGCTGGGTCTGACTTGGATAAATAATGTAGAGAATCCAGAAAATATACCATCTCATTTTGGATTAAAGAAAAATTCTTACGGTGATTTTTTGGGTAAAGTAAATTGTACTATTCATCATAGTGAAAATCTCCTTTACGATGAAATTAGAAAAGATAAAGACCAAAGTCCATTGTACAAGATACCATCCACATATGCATCGTATGGATATGTATTTGAAAATAATCTTGAAAAAGATACAGAGGGAAAAATACAAACAATATACGAGTATATAGAAGAACACGGGGACGTTATTGATTTGAGCGAGCCCATTAATGAAAAATTATGTACCCGTAGGGATGATTCGGGAAAAGTGATTTTACTTGATGATTATGTCGTTGATGTGAAAAAGCAGTTTCCCTCCTACCTTACTTCAGACATTATAATTAGTCATTGTTTTAAGGGAAGATTAGTCAAGACAATTTTTAATTGTACATATGACGATTTTCAAAAAAATCTATGTGGTTTTCGCGGTAAGAATAATTATTCAGGTTGAGCTGCTCACCAGGTTGCACGGAAAACGTCATTTTTTGGGGTTGCACCATTACGAGCTCTTTGAGCAAAAGTTTGATATTCCTTTTTTAAAAATAAATTTTTAAAATTTTATTTTAAAGAAATAATTTTTTTTACCCGAGGCCACCAAGTGTGCTCTGGAATAATGTGTTGCAAGTCTTGTGGGGTGAGCAACTTGGTAATGCCAGGATGCTCTGGTGGGGTATCCAGATTGTTTTCGATAAACTCTTCTACACTTGCTACACCATCCGATTTGAAAACAGTTTCTAGTCTACAATAAACTTTGGGATCTTGGCGAAACTCGTCAATCAAATACTGTAATCCAGAACGAAAAATCAATGCGCGGTCCAGAAGCTCGACTTCTAGCCCGGCGTAGACAAAGTCAAAGGTTCTGCTTAGAAAGGGCAGTGCTTCAACTAAAAGTCCTTTGGCTTCCTCCTTGTTGCCAAACAACGGCTTGGGACTGCGAAAAGCTAGCAACAACACTTGTGCCCCGATCCAACGAATTTTGTAGTTGTCGATATCATTCAAACTCACAAGTTGGGCGAGATTGTCCATTATTGACTGATTTTCATATAAATTCATTTCAATTCAACAGTGAATTTAATTATTGTTGGAAAATTTGTATGAAATTTCATCTTTATATGCCAAAATTACACTTGTGGGTAATGATTAAAGACTTATCATTTCTCCCCAGGAGTAATGGCTTTAGTGTCGTTTTTCTTTATCTCCCGTTCATTGTGGGGATAAAAAAGTGACGGTAAGAGGCCGAAAGTGTCAATTTTTCATCCCCCACTTTTGTGACTACACACGAGCAATTATCTTTATATCAATACTTATTAAGTAAACGTATTAATTTAGTGATAGAATATAGTCATTTGATTATGGCCCTTCAAGAATCAAGGATTGTTACTTTGGGTTCCGAACAACCGAAAAAATTAAACAAGAGGTTGGCGTTGTTAGAGGATATCAATTCCAAGTCGTGTCGCTTTATTTATAGAAAAATAAATTGTCCACTTGTGGAATGTTCCATTTGTTGTGAGCGGTTCAAGTTGCGTAACGCACTCCGTCAACTTTCGTGCAATCACGCTTTTCACAGTCGCTGTTTGGTGCGGTGGTTGAGCAAGTCAATGACGTGTCCCGTTTGTCGACAGGAACCCAAAGTGATTTTGAAGTCTTTTTGACATTTTTTTCCGACCATTTCTAATGTAAAAGTAAACAATTTAATAAAAGAGTGGTTAGTCAAGTCGTGTCCCGTTTGTCGACCCAGGGTGATTGTGACCTAGTTTTAATGTAAAAGAGACTACTGCTATTAAGTGGGGGAAGGGGCCAACAGTCGGACCAGTAGCCCATTTCGGCCCGATACTTTGATGGTTTGGCCACCTTGACAGGGTGTCGGCAACGCGGTTCTCTCACAAGCACCTCTTGCGTGATAAATGCATCCGAGTTCTCCACACTCCACTCAAACAGTTTAATTGCGCGACCGTGACTCTTTGCGATCCCATTACTCGTTCCAGGCTGGTGGTAGCCCCAGTTTGGGTAAAAGTCAAGGTGACCCATTGGGTGGAGAGTGCCAAAGTGGTTTAGTGGAAAGTGAGATGGATCGAGGATGCGAGAGTCGTAGCCGTCGGTATGAATCACGTCCACGCGAGCGGCGTCGGTTGATCTCAGCATTTCAGAGTTGTTTCGTTCAAAACACGGACCCGCCGGGTCGAGTCCAGTGATGCGATCGAGGCAGCCCGGAGAGCTCCGGCCAGCCACCCCGAGGAGGTGAGCACCCAAGCTATGCCCAATGCCATAGAGGTTGAGTGTGAGGTTCTCTTTAATTTTTGCGAGAAAGGTAGCCAGCCACTCGCCCACGGATACAATGTTTTTTGCCGCTTGACAGTACTGCCAGAGAGGAAGGTCGGCACCGGCCCGCCATCCCACCAGAGCCACCGCCACACTTTGTGGAAAGCATCGAAGCAGAGTGTCCTTGAGTCGATGCATCCACCGAGCCTCGAGTCCGTCCCTGAAGCCGTGGACAATGAGTACCAGACGTTTCTTGTCCTTTAAATGAACCAACCATTGTTTATTTTTTTCTGGAAAGAGTCTAGTTGAAAAAGAGTCGGTAAATAAATGGATAACGGGTCTAATTCGGTACAGTTCCCAGGGTTCAGATGAAAAGAAGCACATTTCGAAAAAATGATTATAGAGACAAATTGTCTACAGGCACATTTCTGTCAATCCCTCGCAAATGCTAACACGCTCTACAGTGCATACTGGAATAGGGCGACCTAGAGTAGACGATTCCATGCAGTCAAATATGCTCATTATCCCCAATCGAGGAACTCTTTATTGTAAAAGCAAATTTACAAAATGTTTAATTATATAAACAATGTAAACCGAATAACAATCTAGTTCCCGTGTGTGCCAGCCAATTCACCACCGTTCTTCCAGAGTTGACAGTGAATGATTAAGTTGGTGGTGTGAAAGACGACATGACTTGGGTCGATTTCGGTAGTCTCTTCCGCCGAATAGATGCACTCAACTATACTTTTAAAAAATTCAAACTCATTCATATCGCTCACATGGAACCATATGACATTTACTTGGGTAGGATCGTCGATAAATGAATCCATGTTGGGTCGTAGGTACTTTGAGCCAATTTCAGAGTGCTTGAGATTTGGCAAACGCATAATTTTACCAATCTCATCTCCCTCAAAAGCAATAAACACTTTATAGAAGATTTCGGCGATACCGAGTCCCGAGTTGGTGCATACAAAATGAGTAACCTTGGCGTACCATTCATATTCAGAGTTAATGTGTAAAGGAGGAATATTGCAGTTATGAATCGCGAAATGGGTAATGGTCGCTTCGGGTTCGGTCAAGGGTCGTGGCAGGGGAAATGGAAACTCATCATAATCAACATAATTCGAAATGAGAATACATTTTTCCAAACACAAACTCTTTAGATTGCATCGGGTAAAGATCCAATCCAACGCACCACGGGTGAACCTACAGTCAATCATTGATAGCTTTTGAGTGAGGCGAAAAATGTTTTCAAACTTTTCAAAGAGCACCTTTTGTTGAGAGTTGACCATTCTCCAAGAGTGAATCCAAATTTCAAAGGCAAGATTGTATCGTTGCAAAAGATTCAAAATTATATCCAACCCTTCGTCTATGTAATCTTGACTGTAGTCTTCCAAATCAATGCAAATCTTTATATTTTCAAACTTTCGTTTCATGATTATGGTGTTCCATTCGCGACACACACCTCTTACATTCAACGCTTCCAGTGGTGAAAGATGACCCAGGATCATGTGTTTCAACTCTGAGGGAAGTAAGGAAAAGTATGGATACATAATGTAAGAAATGAAAGATTTTTCATATAGATTTTTAACCAACTTGGTCGTTTGCTTAAATAGCTACTGGTTGGGTCACAAATAGACCTTTAGTGTGACTTATGTCTCTTTCATTTTGGTTGAGGGGGGTATGAAAATTTGACACTTACGGGCTCAAACTGTCACTTTTTCATCCCCCAGTGATAACTTTTATCTATGCGATTTATTGAGAGTCTCTTCTTTGAAAATGGTATAAAAGTGAGTCAGAGTTGGGAGTCATCATCATAAATCACCCACTATATTTCGAGTCACCGGAGAGATGTCCATTCCAAGAAAAGATTCCCGTGGCGTCCGCACCCTGGAGCCTTTTATGGAACGTGTGAAAAACTATGAGAAAAATTATTTTCTCTTTGATGACGACCGAGAGTATCGCCTTTTGATTAACGAACAGGAGTATTCGGTGGACGAGTATGCACACAACTCTCTTCCCCATGAAGATATCCAGAGACTCGAGGATGCCAGAGAGAGAATCATTCGAGCTGAGGAGATGAGGAACAAGTCGCAGACGCAAGAGCAAGTCGAGTGTTGGGAGCCTTTGTTGAGTGAAAATTGATTTTTTAAATAAAATTTTCTTTAAAAAAAAATTCTAGTATTTTTGTGGTTCAGAGGGTCCAATTTGGTCCAATTCCTGGGGTTGATGTGAAAAGAAGCACATTTCTAGAATGATTATACGAATAGAGACTAGACAAAATGAAGCTTGTCTATGCATCCACGGATGAGGCCCATTTCCGCTCGGCCAATCTTCCACGAATGCTTGCATATTTTTATAATGTACACAAAAATCAATCAATTCTCAAAGATACACAACCCCCCGATAATACCATTTACAATGTACTCTTGAATGCGCTCTTTAGTGCCTACCGAAGAAAGGAGAGACTCACCTCACTCGAGTGGAGCGACTATGACCTCGAGTACACTAGTCAGCTCTTTGGCTTGGACCCAGACTCTTCCTTTAGCAACAATCTCTTTGACATGCGAATATGGTCACTGTTTTACTGGAATTTCCTACACCACTTTAGTATCGCCATACGCAACCAAAGAGTGTCCTCTGTGTATTTTTGCTTCTTTATGGCATACTTTGACTATTTACTACCCTGTCAAATATGCTCGTTTCATTATCGACAACACCCAATCAAGGAACTCTTTATTGAACCAATTTTGGAGGGTAAACAAGGGACAGATGTTGAAATGTTTAATTTGCACAATTTTATAAACAAATCAATAAATGAGAACCGAGAAGATTTGACAATGATTGAATATTGTAAACTATATGGTTGTTTGCTGATTGAGGATGAAAAGGATGGGGAAACTTAATCACGCAGTTTTCATTCTCGTCATTTCCTAAATGCATCATTAAAAGGAGGACACTCATTTTTTTCATGAAAGACTGCCAAAACCCATTATATCGCCAAAGTGATAAAGCCCGTAAGAGTCGATTTGAATGAATTAAAAAAAAAATGAGTGCCCAGACGGGGAGTTGAACCCCGGACCCTCGAGGTACAACCTCCAGACTCTACCAACTGAGATATCCGGGCAACTCATTGAGAGAGAGCCCACAAGTGTCACTTTTCATACCCACTTTCCTTTTTGAGTGGGGGAGGAAAATTTGACAGTTTGAGGCTGTAAGTGTCAAAATTTCATCCCCTCGAGTGGGGGAGGAAAAATTGACAGTTTGAACCCATAAGTGTCAATTTTTCCTCCCCCATTTTTCCTTGTGATGGAAAAAAGTATCAACTCTGGGTAATAAAGTTTATCTTTTCAGTTACCATGGAATATATCTACATATATCTATATATATCTACACATCTACAATATATCACATCAGGATTGCTATGCAAAGACATTATATATTAATCTGTCTATACTTGTACGTAAAAGGTGGTAAAAATGGAGAAGAGTAATTTTACGCGTGAAAAAAAGGAAAAACTACGACGATACTTTAATGGATTGAGTTCTCCCTGGGCTCGTATGAAAAAGGGCGAATTGGATCGGTTGGCTTTGGAGCTTTCCCTCAGTCGATACCAAGTGGAACTGTTTATTCGAAAACTACGCAATGAGCACCGATCGAATCTGGCTACTTCCTCAACTAATCAAAACCATCCCTCAGTTGACTCTCCATTTGATGCCAATTTTTGGACCAGTCTAACTCAAATCGTGTCCCATGTGGTTGAGGAAGGTCAACGTCGGCAAACGGAGACAATCCAGGCCATGTTTCGAGAACAAGCCAATCTCTTCCTTGCTTCCCAAGTTGAAATGAATAATGCAAGCGTTCCACATTGAGAGTGCCACGTGTTCACGTAATTATAGTAAAAAAATGTGCTTTATTTTTAAAGAAATAAATGACAAATAAAATCACTATAATTTATTATGATTATCATTATAAAAATCTCTGGTCGAGAATGTAAGAACTTGTCTCAGGAAAAAAAAATCTTCATGAAACTAGTAATTTTCCGTCGGCACATGGGACCTATAATCAGAATCTTTTTATAAAAAATATTAATATTTTTTGATAACAAACAGTTTTTGACTAGAGGAGCGCATTTGTCGCAGGCCATCACGTGACCACATGAAATGAAAACATGGTTGGCCGGTCCACTGAAGCAAATCTTGCACTGGCGATTCTCCGTGTTTGAATCTATAAACAAGAGATTACACATAGCCTCTAGCAAAAAATTCAAACCTGTGGCGTTATCCTCAACGGAAGCCATTCCGAAATCCACCGGAAGAACCTCATTTCCAAAGTCCTGTTGAGCGTCTTCGTCTTCTCCTTCCAACTCTTCTTCTTCTTCTTCTTCTAGCATACCTTTAATGACCATGGCAAGCAATTCGACTAATTCATCTTTATCAGCGTCAAGTCTGTAATAAACGTAATGTTGGGAAAGCACCCATCGTAGATCGTTAACGTTGAAAGGATCAACTAGATCGAGATTAGCCTCTCGTAGATTATCTGCAAATTGACAACGCAAACAGGTCGTTTGTTCGTTTAAAAACAACCGAGTAGAACATACACCACAAAAACTATGGGTACATTGTGTGCAGATGATTTTCTGTGAGTTTACAAATCAAAACATAATCAAAACAAATCAAAACAATCTTACCCGAAACCCCAGAATATCTTCACAAGAGTAACAAATCGACATGGCTTAGAGATGTTTACTGAAAGATTTCAGAGAGCTCAATTTGCACACCAAACGGCCGCGTTTAAGTACGGCTAATGTGTCAACAAGTCCATATACACTTGTTGTTTTTATCGCTACTTTGAAAGAGGATAAGATTAGCTCAAATAGACGAGACTTGTGGAAAGACACATCAAAGACTAATTGATGGGGGATGAAAAATTGACACTTATGGCCTCAAAGTGGTAATTTTTTCCTCCCCCACTTAAGGGGGATGAAAATTTGACAGTTTGAGCCCCTGAGTGTCAAATTTTCATCCCCCATTTATGAAAGAGTGACCCCATAAATCTCTCTCAAGTGGGGGATCCCCCGAACTCGGAGTAATAAAGATTGTCTTCTCCATTACCATGGAATATATCTACATTATCACATCCACTTTTAGTTTTGGGGTTGGTTAAAGACATAATATATTGCGCATTTGTGTATACTTGCAAGTACCTAATGTAAAAAATGGAGAAGAGTAATTTTACGCGTGAAAAAAAGGAAAAACTACGACGATACTTTAATGGATTGAGTTCTCCCTGGGCTCGTATGAAAAAGGGCGAATTGGATCGGTTGGCTTTGGAGCTTTCCCTCAGTCGATACCAAGTGGAACTGTTTATTCGAAAACTACGCAATGAGCACCGATCGAATCTGGTATGTGAAAAGTCTGAATGTGAAATGACTGACGGGAAACTTTTGTAGGCTAAAACGAATACAGGAACTAATGACGAGTCTAATCATCAAAGTTCCTCGGGTATGTTGCAGCGTTGTTCTATGTACATTTTTTTTATTCCACTTCAATTCCAGTGAACATTCAATTTGATGCCAATCTTTGGGCCGAACTAACTCGAATTGCGTCTCATGTGATGCAGCAAACAGAGACAATCCAGACCATGTTTGAGGAACAAGCTCGCAACACCCAAGAGTTGATCCAAAATTTGGCCACTCAAATTACTCAAGGTTTAACCAATGCTTTAGAGTAGGTATTTAAGCGCACAGAAGACTTGTTTTTTTCATTCTCAGAATGCGCCATCTCAAATTGTACATTGAACTGTATAAGTAAATAAATTGACAATTTATTTATGTATATCATCTATAACACTGGCAACAATATGTTGACTTTAGGGAAAAAAGATCTTGATGAAACTAGTAATCTTCTGTCGGCAAAAGGGACCTATAATCAGTGAGTTTTAAAAAGATTAGTATTTTGATAAACAAGGGGGGAAACTGACAGTATTCGAATAGAGGAGCGCATTTGTCGCAGGACACGTGACCACATGAAATGAAAACATAGTTGGCCGGTCCACCGAAGCAAATCTTGCACTGGCGATCCTCGATTTCCGAATGTTTATCTAGCAACAACAAAAAAATGACAATTGGCCTATATGACTAGTTGATTTAAAAACCTGTGGCGTTTGAATTATCCGCAATGTTTCCGGATGAACTGTTGTTTTCATCCAAATCCATCTGGTTCTCATTCAAGTCCTCTTGAACGTCTTCTTCTAACTCGTCTTCATCGTCTTCTTCTTCTTCTAACTCTTCTTCTTCTTCTTCGTCTTCTTCGTCATCATCAGAATCAGAATCATCAGAATCATCAGAATCATCAGAATCGTCCTCTAGGTCTTCTTCGTCTGGACTTTGTCTGGTTTTGGTCCGACGACCTTGGTTGGCAAGAAACGAGTCAAGTACATTGATTAGTTGATCTTTGTTGGAGTTAAAATTGTAATCAATTTTATGTTGCCAGAGCACTCGTCGTATA
>WURS02227690.1:0-19855 GCA_011762765.2 Rhinocypha anisoptera | reverse complement strand
AGAGCCATCGAATCCCCAAACTGTGTCGCTCTGTGGATATCGGGAAATGTGGGTGGAAAATAAAATGCCTGGGGGAATCGTCCACGGTGTTCATTCCTCGCCGCCGGACTGATCTTCGTGTCGCTGATCACCGCCGATTGTTCGAGACAAACTACTCGAACGATTAGAAAGGACTTCATTCTTCTTCCCTATAGAGGCGAGTGATTTGGTTGAGTTTCCACTTGCCATTCGGGGTAGCACTCAGGGGACTCGTGCATTATAGAAATATTGCGTGTGTATATTAGAGATGCCAAGGATTGAATCGATTCAACTAAATCGATTTGAACTGCATTATGCGATTTGGATGAAAAACAATTTAAGACCAAATCATAATTGACTCTTAATTAGTGGCAGCTTCTTCACGAAATAACTCCTTCAATATTTATAAAAATTTTCACTGTCACCTGACGGCCAAAATTTGATGATGAAAGTATTCGAAAACCTGAATCGTTTGATTTTCAGTTTAGGGCCAAATCATAATCGAACAATTACCGATTTGAATCGCAATTGACTATTGCATTAGTGGCAGCTTCTTCAGAAAACAGCTTCTTCAATAATAATAATTTTATCGAATCGTATCGCTACTGCTACCTGGCGAACAAAATCTGAAGATGGATCGTATTCAAATCGAAATCATAACTGAAACGAATCACATCACAATATTCGATTCTAAATAATCGGGAATCGTATTAAAAGAATCGATTTCAGAGTGAATCGAATCTCCCATCTCTAGAACACATACGTTATATATATATATATATATACGCTCAGTGGCGACGGGCTAGCGTCGCTGGTTGCGGGCGCCCAGGATACAGCACGTCCGCTCCTCGGAGGAACGATTCGAAAAGTGTTTATTTCTAATTAAACAAATTACAACAGATTATGGCACCAAGATAGGGATTAATAAAATAAATACCCGTCGAAGTCCTCTTCATGGCTTGTCAGTTATACTAAATACTCGCACCATGCCATGACAACAATGGGTCATCTACCGGTTACTGCAGATTTTTGATAAAATTAAGAAATAACAGACATATGTACCCCAACCAATCAGCGATCATCTTGCATGAACTATAGCCGTTATTTCGAGTGTGTGAGTATGATATGAGTGTGAAGTATTATGTGATATACTAAGTTAATAATGCAAGTTATGTTAAAACCAGATGTTCCTTCCAATCATATATCAAAATGTATTCTCTTAACTAATAACTTATATTGGGATCCCCAAATTCATGAAGTCTGCCATAAGGTCAATAAAATTCTGTGTCAACTGAAAATACATAAAAATCTCCTTCCTATCCATACACGTAAGATCCTTGTATCAACGCTAATTTTTCCCTCATTTGGTTACTGTTCCTTAGTTTATTTACATTTACCTGGGAAATTTGAACTTAAACTACAGCGACTTTTAAATTCATGTGAACGATTCATCTTCGACCTACGTCGAGACCCACATATAACATCCTATCTGGAGGAAACTTGGGTGGCCGAACACAATCTCCAGGAGGAGATATTTACTTGGTTCATTACTCTATACACTATTTCGGGAAAAAACTTTGGAGAACTATATGCAATGTTTGCCCAGAGATCTGTCCGTGGAAATATTGTTACGAGAACTGATCCGGGATACCTTTACCATAAAACACCTCGGACTAACATATACAAAAAATCATTTCTAGTCAGTGCTTGCTCCTTTTGGAATTTACCACCAAACTCTGTAAAAAACATGCAAACGGTGGTCTGCTGACAAAATGGTGGTCTGAGAGACAAATTGTATAAATAATTAGTGGGAAAGGTTTGAGGTTTGTCTTTAAATTTGTGTGGAGTTGTGTGTGAGACATGCGGAATGTTATAGGGTAGCAACGATGAAATTATGTATGTTTGTTTATGTATAATGAAGTGTTCTGTCGTGTGTGTTAATGGCTGCATTTTCGATTCCAAATTGAACCCTGTTTTCAAGACAGTTTTGATTTTATGTAAATGTATTGATCAGTTCTTTTGTTGTCTTCCTACTGCTGTTTTTATCACTATATAATTTAAGTGTGTAATTTGTATACCCTGCCCTTAGGGGACTCAGTCCCAGGGTAAATAAATATCATATCAAATTACAAATAACGATAACATTGAATTTTGGATATTTCATTAACCAGTCACCCAGGATTGATAGCTCATACTGGAGTAATTAGCTACCATACTAGTATTTGTCCTTTTAAAAATTACTGTACCTAGAGTGAAAAAAATTACTGTAAAACCCAAGCATCATTTGCAGTTGTTCAACAACAGTAACTTAAAAGGAGTTTGGGACTGAACTAAAAAGGAAGTTTCATTCTTTTTAAATGCACTTGTGCATTCATTTAAATGCAAATGTGAAGAAAAGACAGAAAGAAAAAAAAATTAGGCCTCGTGAAATGTGTCCACAATAAGCATGGTGAACTGAGAGATAAATGACCCATGCTGTTGTCACTGCAAAGTTGTTGACATTGAGGAAACAATGAAATTACACACCATTCTCATAACATCTATTAAGGAAGTTGTCTTTCGACAATATGAGTCAAAACCATAGTGAAATCCCACTTCCTTGAACATGCTTGCACACTGATTTTAAAAAACACTGCTCTTTTACAAAATATCTCAGCTGTCATAATGCCAAAATTTTGCATTAAAGAGTAGTGTAGTCCTAGAAAAGAATTTTAGTGAATATTTCCAGCATGGAAAAAAAGAGTCAAAATAAAGACTATGCTTCAGATATAAATGAATTACATAATGTTTAAAACATTAGGAATTATCTACTTATTAACATTTCAATTTAAATTAGAATGTTCCCATGAATCCACAAAACAATATATTTTTAATCAGGTATTTATTAATTTTTAAAGAAATTGGACGATGCCAAAGTGAGCCCATGTTTTGAGTCATTGCTGAGCAGATTTCTTGTTGCCAAATCCTCCGCTGACTGCAATCATCTTTTGTCACACAAGATAAGCACATTGCTTAGATATCACTCGAAATTTTCCCTTAAATACAGTGTCAAGAACTACTTGGAATTTGCGAACTTACTCTCCCAACATGTGCTCCCGAATAACTGCATTACTATCTCTTGATGTTACCAAACTATTACCCAGTGTCCCGAGGAATGAAGCAATGAATTTCCCTCATTAAAGCAGACAACCTACCCAGTGATTAGTGAATTACGTGCATTACTAAAAATGTGCATAAATAAAAATAGCTTCTCCTTCAGTGGCAAATATTATTAAGTTGGATGGCCTAGCAATGGGCCCTGCTACATCCTAGCTGATACGTATATGGATAATTTTGAGAAGCTCCTTTTTGCATCAAAACACACCCTACTAAATAGCATACATCACTGGTATCGCTGTGTAGACGATGTGTTTTGTGTGTGGCATGGTATATCACGACAACTGACCAGCTTTCTAACAGTGCTCAACTCCCAGGACGAACGGATTCAATTTACTAGAGAATGAAGGGACACTAAATTACCTCGACCTAATAATAAATCAAATTCACTGAGGCCGTCACTTGGTGGAATTAAATAAAGACACAAATAAAAATTTTTTGCTTTGCTTGGAATGCACAGAAATTCAGAGCATGATACTCTCAAGCAACTGACTTAGGGAAAGAAAGGAGAGAAGACTGATTTAGTGGCGGGAGGTTGGAGTGGGACAGTCTCCCCATGGTTTGGGAAGGATGATGATTATTTTTAGGTTCCCAGATCTACCACTCAGAAAACATTCCATCGAATATGTATCACCGAAAGGACTTACAGTTAAGAAAGTTGGAGTGACCCAGGCGGTGGCAAGATGAAAACAAGAGAGTAGGTTTCAGAAAGGCACTTTTAAAAAGCATTGAGCATAATAATACGTGTTGAATTAGTTCAACAGACATATCTGTAATTCATATGACCTACCATGTGAAAATTACAACGAATTATCTTTTAAAATATTTTATTTTTCCAGCTTTTTCAACTAATATTCACTTTCGATTAAACGTTTGATGAACAATATCCATACTGAAATTACTTACTTAGAATTGAAAAACATTGGAAAAATAATTTCATTAGAAAATGAACACAGCATGAGATGAAGATCAACCATCAATTGGCACATTATTGGATTGATGGAGAAAAAGGCTTAAGATGCAGGAAGACAAAATGACCAATAATAAAATAGGTTGAGGTAAATGGTTCAAATTCATCATTTCACATATGCTTTACAGCATATGGGGTACAAGGAGCACATTTGACACACACTGTGCAGGACTGGAAGGGCACCACAGATACGCCCATTTACTTCAGACATCAGTTTACTGCCACTAGCAAACACATTAGACAAACAAATAGTGGATGACAATACCAATCGACAACACACCCACAATCGACACAACACTCAAAACTGTAATGCTATTTAAACTTTTACAACAAACCTTATACAATTCAGCAGGAAAGCTGAATCAATCTGGCAGTGGCAACATTTGATTCAATTGGATGCCACCCCAAACAAAAATAAGAGTTATAATACAGATTTGTGTGCAATTAGCAATGCCATTTAGGGCACTACAAATATTAATTCCACCAACAATACCAAAAACTGAGAAACAAAATAATGAATAGTTAAATAAGCACCAATTGATTGACTATAACAGAGAATAGAGAGATTGAAACCACTTGAATTATATTACCATAATCTGATAAATAGCATATGAGAAGTATAACTCAAACAAAGTTTTGGCTGCTTCAAAGGTTTCATGATGTTTTGAATAAAGATAATTCCTATTTTGGCTGGTTTTCATTAAGATGCCAATTCATAGCTAATAGTTTAGCTAGCCAACCAGCTTCTGCAAAACAGCAACAACTGCCTGAGTGTTGACAGGAGAAGTCAATATGAATACCAAGGGAATCATCTTTTACCAGGCGTCATAGTGAGCATTCCATTCCAATTCAGAAACATGGATTAGATTCGAACAAATGTAGCTAGTGGAATGTATCTTTTAAAGGCTTGCAAAAGTAATTCAAGGAGCTACAGTAGATTGATAGATAGTGAGCTTAATCTATATAAGGATATGAATTAAATACCAAAACTTATGTACAGTTTGACGAGGCTTTTTGTGCATCAATTGGTCAGGCATTTGCACTTAAACTGGCTTTCCTTTTGTCTTCCAGTTCACAGGCACGCCTCCAATTCTCTTGCGTCAGGGTCTGCTGGCCCTGACTGAGAGACAGGAGCCTGCAAAGCATTTGAAAAAACATATATTTTTTGTGATGCAGCATTAGCCAAATACATGTCAATTGTTTTTTGGCAAAACTATAAAAGTACAATTTTGCACTGTCCATGTTGAAAGTTAAGAGCATCCAGGAGCATAATATATCAATTTATATACTAACCTTCCTATAATCAGTCTAGTGTGCAGGTCATCACCACTGATCTTTGAAGGATCACTGCTCTTCCTCATCTGAACGAAATCTTCTTGAACAACCTTCAATTAATAATGTAATATAATTAATGCTTCAAAGAATATGCACACTAAGATAATTTCTGAGCACACACAAAGGAGAACTTCAAAAGTTACCTTTTGCATTTCTTCACTAAGAGAGTAGTCTGCAAGCTTTGCAACTGTCAAATACTTTCGAATGCGGTCCAGCATTGAATCTTTGAGGTAGTGCCTTGCTGCTGCAAAGAGGGCATCCAGGTCATTTATGAAAGCGTTGTCTGGTCTCAGTTTCACTCGAACATCACTCTGAAATAGGAAATAGTTTCCAGCATGACTTCATGGAACTGCTTCATGATTAAATGAGACAAACTTTGAAATCCCACATCATATGTAGGTATGTAGTTCCTATGACAGTATAATTTAAAACATTATGGGCAGATGAAGAGAAGATGGTTTAACATTAAATTTGGGAATCAAAAGCAAGAGAGGAAAACTGTGCCTGGAAATATGAAATGAGGAGTATAGGATATAGATAAAAGGAGGGTGTTGCCAAAGAATAAGAGGAAGAAAACTTATCAAAACATGTTGGTGGAACAACTTCTCTAAGAAAATGAGAGATAGCACTATAGGAAATGAGAAGACGGGATGAAATAAACCTAGGTGGTGAATTAATGTTTTTAGTTTAATTGTGGTTTCTGTAGGAGGGGAGGCAAACATTCCCGTATTGTAGCAATTATTATTGAAGGATATGCTATTGTACATAGTGTTGGGGAACTAAAGACTGACCAATGAGGAGGAAGGGTTGCAGGCAACACAATAATTGTTGATGCATATATTTAGGGGTTTGGTGTTTTTGCCAACATAATATGGGGACAGAATTGAAATTTAGCAGAAAATGAATAAAATTAGGAAGAAATGAACATTTCCTTAACATAAAATTTGGAGATCTTCGGTAGCAAAATCCATTTTCTGTAATGATATGTGTTTAGGTTTGGTCTTGAACTTTAAAACTCTACTTGGTAAATCTTTCTAAGTTGAAAATTGGCACCTCAAAGGTTTTGACACCTCTTTTTGGAGAAAATGGGATAACCATTTACGATTGTACAAAAACTATTGCACTTACCACACCCATTTTTGCACTTTTCAAGCACCAAAGAAACTCACATTTTTAAAAGGTTTCAGATATGGTTTCAGGCGTTACTTTGTGGAATTCTTTCATTATGAAAGGTTTCATTGAATTTCACTAAATAATTTAGTTTATTAGCAATATTAAAAAATTCCCATAGTTTAGGGTTTTGCAATACCTTTTCTGTTTCTAATGCAATTTTAACCCACATATTCTCATGGAGAAATGAAGAAGCAAACTTCCATGGAATAAAAATTTATTATGGCAAGTTTTGGTGTTAATGATGGTGGAGTAACACAAAAAAACTAAAGTCTTAATAAATTTTTATTCTGTGGAAGTTGGCTACTTGATTTCATCATGACTACGTCATTACTTTCAAATTCTGTTTGTATTAATTTTTTGTGAACAAATCGTCTACACATTGCGAATCCTTAGAATCAGTAGTTTTCCTAACACATTAGAAAAACTGATTCTTCATTCTAATGGTTAAAAAAAATTTTGCACCACATAAAAATGAACTTGGGAGATGAGAGGCCTCTTCTAATACCTCCCCATTATGTCTTCTGCAAAATATAGCTGATAAGTACCTAGATTTTAAAACCTAATTTGCCTCTCCGTTTCTGCAATCTCATCTTCTTGTAAAACCTCTACTCAAATAACTCCCGGTTAAAGAGCAGTCTTGTTGAATGAATTACATAGAAAGTTGGCCCCACCAACTTTCTATGTGAATGTATTTGTGAATATTCTCATTAACGAACTCCCATTTAATGAAGTGATATATTGGCTCTGTCCTACAATTTTTATCTCTTCATAGTGTAATTTTGTTAAAACATTGTTGTTTTGTTTTAAGTAGGATTTTCCATCTTGAAAAGTGGTAGAGCCAATGAGTGATTTGGTGGAAACAAGCCAATGTAACCTTCATCAAAACTTAATAGATACCATGTGATTTTAGCTTTCTTTGAGGAAAATTTAAACTAAGAAATAAGGATAAGCAGCAATAAGCTACCAAAGGTTCATCTAAGAACACAAATTATACTATCCTAAAAAGATGTAAACTTCGATGATTTGTTATCAGTATAAATGTAATGCAATACTTTATCCCTCAAACCATAGCATTACTGCATTTATTTATATATAAGTTTAATCTTCCAATGACAATGTACTTTGATTTATAATTTTAACAGGTTCAACTCGAGATGACATAAAACTATGGTATTTGTGAATAGTTAGGGCGTGACTTTATGATGTGATTTTATCCTTTGTTTAATGACAAGTCCCACTCAATACTTAATTATTTTGTGTGTGTAGTATTTGTTTACTATAATGGCCATCTAGTTATAGGAACTATCAACAGCTTTAATTTTAATCTAATAAATATTCTGTGAAAACATATAAAACTTGAATACACAACTGAAAAATGCGAGTACATATTACTGAAGCTTTACAAATGATAAGGAATAAATAACTGAAACTGCCTACAAATCTAGTTGAGAATTTTCATATGCATTGTCAATAATTCTATAATAATAATAAATGAAAAGTAAAAATATTTAGTCTTTTAGATTTTGTATTCAAATTAACTATTGGGACTTGAAAGTCCTGTAAGGTAGGTGATGAAATTCACAATACCATACAATGGGTGTTTGCTGCATAAATGGAATACCTGTGAGTTATCATCTTTATTGAAAAATTATTAATTTATCCAAAGCGATGGTACTGATTTTGACATCCATCTTCCTAAAATATTATATTAGTTTCTTTGTTACACAAAATATATATATATATATATATAATGTGAAAATTATGATATGAGAAAATTTTAGTGTCTAGGATGTTTTCTCAGAAAACGTTGCAGCCCTGGATACCTTTTTTTCTTTCGGAATTACAGGGGTCTCATAAATACAATCTTGAGTATCATTTAGCTTATTTCCCTTCCAAAATTTCAAATCGTCACCCAGTTATAGGGATTATCTTTATGTAATGGACCCAACAGTTGGAGATAGT
The DNA here is from genome assembly GCA_011762765.2 of Rhinocypha anisoptera. Taxonomy (NCBI): domain Eukaryota; kingdom Metazoa; phylum Arthropoda; class Insecta; order Odonata; family Chlorocyphidae; genus Rhinocypha; species Rhinocypha anisoptera. The sequence continues at coordinate 11,241 of WURS02227690.1, read as the reverse complement.
AATAGTGAATATGGCAAATGCTGTCTAACTTCAGCAACAACCAATGAAGAACCAAGTAGCAGAAGTCCAGGCATATTAACTGATTACTGAAAATAATTTCATTCGATGAGGATGCAGTTATCTGAGAAATTGTGGAAGGGAGACCAATGGCAACAACAGGTCAAATGGTACTTTTTATGTGGTACCAAACAGAGTTGAGCTTCCTGTAATGTCACAAGATATAAACCTTGAAAACGTATGATTATGATTACAGGATCTCAGATGATGGAATTTTTTATGTTAAGTGGAAGGATAATAGAGTAATCTACTACCATGGCATGAAACCTGAATTTTCATGGAATGGAAGTGAGGCCTATCAGTCGAGCAGAATACGGATGGCAGCAAATTGGAAGTTGATACCACAAAAATATTGAGTGATTATGACAAAGTGGGGTTGATAAGGGAGATATACAGGGACCTCTTTATCAAATCAAGCAAAAATACATGAAGTGGTGGCACATTATTTTAATAGTAGTAGCATTTTTGTTTATAGGGTGCTTCACAACAGCTATGGTCATTTTACACTTTTTGGTCTTCACATTTCGCATTTTTGGTCTTCAATTCATAGAAAAAACCCTATTGGACAAACACAACACCCATGCCCTAGGTGGGACTCGAACCTGAGACCTAAGGGTTAGATGGCAAGCGACCTACCCCCAGTCTAACCTGGCTGGCTCAATTTACTTTGTTTTCATGTAAATGGCCTTCAACAAATCCTATGTAGCAATTGTGTACTTGAGGGTAAAGTATCTTTATATGAAAACCAGTGCTGGGTTTACTCATTTGAAGAAAAGAAATGAAAATTAAAGAGGCCGGCCAATCAATACATAATAAATAAGACTCCTTAACCTAAATCAAAATATAAACGGAATAAAACCAGATTTTCAGTTTCAAATGAGACTCTGATACAAAATACATAAGTACACTGGCCAGGAATTGAAACTACTAGAGAAAGATGAGAATTTTGAGAAGTAAATTTTTTCTTTAACTATAGTAAATTTATTTATTAATAAAATACTTTTGTTGTTTTATAAAAGCTTAAATAATTATTTACATAACATTAGAAAAAATATGGTAAAATAACCTTTCACCAAAGTAACAAAATGTAAAAATGTAGTAGCATCATGGATGAGTAGCTGTGTAAACACTTTCATTTGTGGTTTTACCTAATACTTAAAAAAAAAAAAAAAACAGTCTAATATAAAAATTCTAAGACTTGCTTCCTTCAATAAATGGAACAAAAAGAAGTTTATGACAACTGACAGGACTTTAAAGTTTCAAGGTTAAAAAATTACCATGATATAAACAATTCATATTTTGACAAAATATTAAATTTTCACAATGTTCCTCATATTAAGAAAAGAAAAAAAAATATTGCTGTAATTACAAAACAATAACTTCCAACCATTTTTATTAAAGAAAGATGAGTCATTTTAAACATTCAATGTTGAAAAATTACGGTCGCAAAAAGGATACAGTATTAGCAATTATAAAACAATTCAATTGCTATTTTAAATTTAAAAAGTAAGCACGGCACCTAAAGAAAAATCATTTTCCAAGCCATATTTAGCAAATGTAACATTGAACAATTGGTGAAAAGAAAAAAAAAAGGTCTTTATCATAGCTCATTCGCTGAGTTGGTTGTAAAAGAAACTTGAGGTTTGAGAGTTAAGCCCATTCTACAATGGGTGTAAGCATTAAACATGTAAAGATTTCCTCATGGCCCTTATTCTCCAATGAGGACATGAGCCGTAAAGATTGACAAGAATAATAAGTGTTGAAGTCATATTTCTGTGACATAGCATTGTACACGGTTTTTATTTAAAAATTGTGGAATAAAATGTAAAACAATATGGAAATGCAGACCTCACAACACGCTAATAATTTTATACCCTTTGGTCATTTAAATCACATAAAAAACGTTTCAAATGAATACCTAAAACAAATGTATTATGGTTTGATGAATGGTTCTTCTCAAATCAATTAGCACTGTCCATTTTACAAAACAGACTCAAATGTGCACGAGAATGATAAATACTGATTTAAATGAATTGCTGTACAAATAAATGTGGACTTAAATACTGTAACTAAGGGTCATGAAGTATTGACATGCAAATTATTTAGCTGAATGGAAACATAATGCCTTTGAGAAATAGTTGAGTAGTTGGTTTGTAGGATAATTTATACAGGCTCAGTCAGTACCTAAAAACTAAGCCCACCTGTATTATCCATTACTTTAGGCCTGCAGAGCAAAATAACCTCCCTAATCATTATTAGAATAGGGACGGTCTCTCGTGGCCATGAAAAATTACCATTGAAACCATCCCAACATGCCATGCATCAGCTGTGACCAATCCAGCATGTGAATCATCTCTTATGACCTTTGCTCATGGTAAAAATGTTCATAAAACGGTTTTATAAAAGATTTTATAGAATCTTTAATAAAACGTGTCGATTTGCTCCCAATAAAATTTTTCATAAAGCTTTTAGCTCCACCAGCCTGCCATCTATGCGAAGTTTGATAAAACTCTTGTACTTTGAATAAGTTTATTGCCCCCTAGGGAAGATATTATATTACCACAGTTGGTTCATTATAGTTTTTGGAAAAATTTCATCCCAAAATGATGTAACACAAGCACTAGTAACAATAATTGAGTGATCAGTTACAAGTAAACGTTATAGAGTCAGGTGAGATGTGGTGGAAAAGATCCATAATCTAAGAAATAAGTTATAAAATTTGCAATTTCCACTTTAAAAAACTTCTTCTTTATTCTGATATGTTTTGGTGTACTACACCATTTTGAAAATGGTGTAGTTCACCGAAACATGTCGGAATAAAGAAGAAGTTTTTAAAGTGGAAATTGCAAATGTTGTAACTTATTTCTTAAAGAAAAAAGAGAAAAAGACATTGTAGAAGGTGGTGAACCAGGCCATGGATTTTAAGAAGAAATGGAGAAAGAGGAATGCTATCACTACTTCAAAACGAGCTAAGACAAGAGGACAAGAGGAGTCGTACAAGAATTGCATACGTGTGAGTGAGGTAAGTTTCGAGATGTGACAAGGGCTAGTTGGACCAAGAATCAAAAGACAGGACACCAACATGAGGCAGGCTATTTCAGCAAGAATGAGACTTCAAGTCACATTGAGGTTCCTTGCAACCGGGGAGTCATACAAAAGCCTTATTCTTGCTACATAGATTTCATTTGGTACACTGGTTCGTATTATGAAGCATTCTCTTAATCCTTGCCCAATAATGTAATTTTTGAAATTCTCAGTTTCAAGTCTAAGAACAAAGCTTTAACTCCCATTTGGTTTCAATGAGCATAAAATTAGGTGAGTTTTCCTGTGATATATGTTGAGTGAAAAGGCAATTTTGAAATCCAGTTGCAGCTCATAAATGTATAACAAAATTGATAAACTCGCATTAACATAGGTTGTGTATAGTTCAGGAAACAAACCTGTCATCTAAATGAAAACATCCGTGAAGTATTTCAAAATTCTTCTTTTAACAAAGAAATTTTCCATTAGATAAATGACTTGCTACTCTCAGTTTTAGCTGATATTTCGTTTCATCCAAGACTCCTTGTCACAAGTTTTGTGGAACTGAGAGGTCCTATTTTCATGGTGAGCACCATTATGTTACCAAATCATTTGGGAGAGGAGAGCATAGGTGACAGGATTGCTATTTAACAGTTAAACAAAATGAGCATAAGTTGAAAAACAATGCAAGAAATTATGAACATTTCAAAGTTAAATATGCTATTGTGAAAATGGTTAGAATATGGCCTGTCCATATTGCATAGTTTGGCTGCTACAGAATACACTATCCCACTTACCATAGATACATAAATGTGGTAAAATAAGGAAGGAATAAATACATACCGGAAGAAGAGACTTCCCCTCGGATAAAATTAGGACTGGTATATTTGCTTGAAACTCCATGTTGTAAAATTGGAAGTCATAATCAACACTCTGCTGAGTAATGAGATTACCAAGGGCAGTGATATTGTGTACACCTGCAAAGACGAAAAAGGATTTAGTTCAAAGTTGAAAGAGAGCCGAAATCAGGGAGAACAATTAGAGGGCACCATGTGATACATTTAATAAAAAAAAAGATTAAAAAGAAAGCCACGAAAATTTTACTGATGAAACAAAATTAAAACAATCACTCTTTAGGAATTAGTGGAGAGATTGCAATAGGGAAGCCTAAGATATGTAAAAACAAAGTTTGTCCTGAGAAGTTAACTTAATCACAGCTTGTTATCCAGCACTTACAGAGAATTATCCCAATAGAACTTTTGGACCTATAGAAGTTGCATGGGTGCACATAAATTAAGCTTAGGTCTAGTCTCATAAGAGGGCATATCTTTTTCATTTAGAGGAAAGTTGTTTATTAACATGTGAAGCAAACACCCAAACACACATAAGGTTCCAAAACAATATGTTGCATAAGACAAGAATGGCATTACTCAGTAACAAACAGAGTATAATATGTTAAGGTTTCAAAGAATGCTCTCAAGAAACTATTTTGAAGAACTCAAAAAAAAATAATACATATCAGCTTGGCAAGGTGATGTGAATTCCTCTAAGTATATGAACTTTTAATCTGAAATTTTCAGGAGGTCAAGGTTATGTGGAACAAGAGCCAAACCATACCCTTTTATTCTTGACTTCTACTTCTTCGCATTGCCCTGCAAACTGCCGCAAGGGCATGTAGCAGGGGGTGAGCCACCACCAAACATTCACATTCAAATGCAAATGTTAAGAAACACATTGCAATCGGAATGAAGCAACCCGCATGCAAAATAAAATAGTTACTCTATATAAATGAAAGTCAACAACATAAATTGAAAGTGAAGAGTTATACTTAATCCATTTTCTATTGCCTGATTAGAATATAAGTGAAGACCGATAAAATTTATAAATTACCATTAGAGTCTAGCTGGCCAGGAGTTAGGGCAGTTTCATCGAGAACAAGATGTGTGTTGGAACTCAGTTGAAGGATGCCACTAGTAAGCCTGTTTGTTTTATAATCTTTCCTGGAAATTTAAAAATGAGTGAATAATACATAATTACGTAATAATAAAGTAATTTTAGGGAACCAGAAAAAGATTACCAACTTCCTTTGCACTGCATCATTTGTTTTGGTCAACTGTTTCCATGTGGACTGTGATGACTGCCAACCAAAACAAATGTGGCAGCACCCATAGAAATATAATCAAAAGAAAGGGCAGCACGTAGTGACATGCTTTTTAAGTGGAAAGGTTGAAAACTTATTGAGAAATAAAAAAGAATGGTGAAACAACATGTCAAAATTCACAGTAAAATGAAAATTAAAACACAAAGTAAAATTCCAGAGAATTTTATTCTCCCGGCATAAACAGTTTCGATGCATACATCATCAGGTACAACATCTATGTGTTAAAACTAGTTATACTGTCACAATTCTGTGGAAAATTTCTCAGTGATTTAAGTCTTCATTTTCCTGTGAACATGAATTTCCACATGCCTAAAACTATTGAATACATACTAAAATTGTTTGTTTGCACCAATATTTGTGTAATATGTGACAGGTGTGAGTGATGCTGCTATAATTGACATTGCTGATTCTCTCTACTTATTAGCTGAGGTCAAGTAGTAGTATTTTTATTAATAGGGTGCTTTGATGGCTATGGTCATTTCACACCTCTTCAAATCATAGAAAAAAACCAACTTTGACAAACAAAACACCCATGCTCTGAGCGGGAATCGAACCCACAACCTTTGGGTTAGTCAGCAAGTGCACCACTCCCAGGCTAACCAGACTGAGGTCAAGGTGTACATCACTATAACATCAGCTGACTGTTTCAGCAGCCATGTTGTCTTATAAAATCAAGTAGTTTTCTCTGAGTTTTCAATGCATGCACATATCCCTTTATGAGAAAATATAATATCTTGATGCATGGGGAATTATGCTTTACAGCGATGAATAAACAATGCCTCTGGGGATCTGATACCATACTCTATATGGAAAACTTACATCCCATCAATATTTCATCAACATGTATTTGGATGTGTGAAATGTATTTCTTGATATAGAATGGAAACATTGATTATGGTGTCACTGTCCGCGCCTCTTTGCCCTTAATGTAATAAATACAATAGTAAGTATATTATGAAGAAGAGAAATGTATACATGAATGCACAATTGCAGTCACCTAAAGGTACAGACTACAAATAAATATTGAGCCAGACTATTGACTGATTGATGATTCCTTTCAATTTTACAATAACCCCACACTAAAAGGTAAAGCAAAAGAGAGTTTGCATAGACAAGTTACTCACTTTGGTCTAAAAGAGAGCTTATTCATGTTGGCTATAGTCATGGGCAGGTAATGGCTATGAGGAATCAATAAGGTGAGCATATCATATAACTGTTTTGCATAATTATTCACTGTGGGAATATTGTATAGATTCACTGATAATTGGCCAAGGCATATGGTATCACTCCTGAGGTAACTGTGGAGGAAAAGATGAGAAAACATGAGAACAAAATTCATTCTACAAACCATAATATCTAACCAACTGTAAGCAAGGAAAATGTTTATTTGGGCTCACATTGTAGAAACAAGATGGCACAATAAATATTCAGCTGCTAACTGATCTCCAAGCAGAAGCTGAGTCAGCACTAACATAAGCTCTTCTCGGATGGACTTCGCTTCTTCGAGTAAACCCGTGGACACTATGACAAAAGCATTAATTCCTAAAATTAACACTAAAAACCTATTATTTCATTTTAAAAAACACTCAACTTATACTAATGTAAGAAATTTCAAAGAAAATGAAAAAAATATCAGATAGATATCTATTGCATCAGTTACTACTTTTTTCTAGTGTTTACCAAGAATTACTCTTTAAGTGAAATTGAATGAATGATATGGAATTGTGGAACCAAACATTTTTCTCTCTCAAATACGTTGGTAGCTGTTAATATATATAATGATTGAAAGTCCATGTCATAGCAACTGTAGAATAAGTTAAATGGATGTTAATTTCAAAAAGATTAGTATTGTTCTGTAAAGCACTCTCTTGCATGAAATTTTAACCATGGAAGAACAAGAAAATAGAATGGTCGTGGAAGATTTTGACAAAATTTACATAGTTCAAATAAACACTGATTACTCGAACCTGAGCTCCACGTATGATGACACTTGGTAGGTAGAAGAGGATTTGCATGTGATAGCTTTTTGGCAGCGACAACATGCACTCTTGGAACTAAAGATGGTGGAGGATTCAGAGCCATTTCCTCTTGATAATCCACATCCATATCTTCAGTGCCATCCACTCCGCCCTCATTATTTGGCTTAAACACCGCTATTGTAGGATCCACGCTTAAAAAACCTACCACTTCAACCATTTCGTTGAGTAAGAAAGCGTCCACGTCATCGTAAACCTAGAAAATATATATGACGGCAGATCAAATACCCATTTGCTCATTGGGCTCATTTTCGGACCTCCATAAGTGCATTTTCCGATAAAGAGATATGCCAGAAACCAACCTTAAGAAGACACGATTTGTCACCGATTCCAGGGATGGGAAAATTCAACGGATATTCTGGAGCACACGAGGTTGGTTCTTTGCCCTTTTCTTGGGATTCGTTCGTCACGGCTGATTTCACTGTACGACATCCTTCAGACGGTTCAAGCTCTCTTTTAGGTCTTTTTTCTTCACCTTCGGGGTTCGAGGGACATAAATAATCCACGCCACTAGGATTACTTGGACCTGCTTCAACACTATCTGACATTGGTGCGGACTGGGCACATGTCATATGCATTTCGTTAGTCCCGTTCTCTCCATCAATAACCCATTTGTTCAATCCAGGAACAGAGACACAGTAAAAAGTCTGTCTCTCACTATTTACATTTGTAGAAGATTCATAATTTACTTCTTCATTTGGCTAGAATGACAAAGTAAACTTCAAAATCGAATTTTCCAATTTAGTTTAACGGACAGAACTAAAGACTATAATTATTTTCATTACCTTTAGTGACATAGTATCTCTGTACTTTCCAGACTCAACTCTTTTGTCTCCCGTTTCTTTGTTTAAAACTTCATAGGTGCTCAAATAAAATTCTGGATTAAACATATCTTGCACCATGCCTCGAAATCGGACGAGTTGTTTATCCGTTAAGTTATGCAGTGGTGTGTTGTTGACCAATGGTATCTAAAATAAAAACTATTAAGATTTCTCTTCCAACCATTTCAATAAAAGCAAATGCCGGGATCATACCTTTTCCCACAACAAATGATCTTTTAATAAATGTGCACATTCTGATTTCTTGGCTTCCCAATACTGTGGAGTCCATGTTAGTAAACCTGTAAATAAGCACATTACGCATTAGACAAAAAAATAGACTTGGTTTTCTGAAAGCTATGTTACTTTAAACATCATCGAAAAATATAATTTTTGAGCTCACCAAAGTCCTCCATTTTTTCTTGTATCGGCGGCAACCTGCACACAAAATTACCTTCGTAACAGTGCCTGAAGACCTTTCTCTCACTTTTTCCCGCGAAAGTGTACGGAATACGACAGTCATTTTATTACGATTTGTATATGAAAATTTTTAAAGGCAAATCAATAGATGTCCCAATGTTAATTCTTTCGTCGATTTTATAAAATATTTGTTTTTCTTTATAAGTCTCTTTTGGTAACAAAGACAATAAAATTGTCCGTACGAGCACTTGGGGTTACACGAAATGTTTGCGGTCACTAGAAGTAACCCTCTGTCGTAGAGTTCAACTTGAATAGGCCATGTATAATAAATTTGGATAATGTGAAGTGTCAGCTGGTATATCCTTTCGGAGATATCCCAAAGTCAATTTTTATTTGCTTCGAAAAATTTGAATTGAATTAGTATGTCACAGTTTCTTGCAGCACAATTTGAAAATGGCCAGATATATTTTACCCAAGCCAAAAATGTTTTAGGTAGGAATTATTTTAATTTAAAACTATTATTCACATCATACATTCACCATCATTTAGACCGATTACTCATAACACTAAATTGTGCTCCAAAATTCATATATAATCATGTGTAGTTAAATTGTTACCACTCGAAGTAGAATCAATCAAATCACTTTCATGCTTTAAGACCCATCTATTTGATGGATAACTCATTTTATTCTAAATTCATTACTTAATGCAAAGGAGTTCATTCTCTGAATTCTTTCATCATCGGTACTTCAATCCGATGATTGGTTGACTGCAGCCCTCCATCCTTTTCCTATGTGGTGCTAGCTCTCTTACCCCTAGGTACGTCTTTCTAGCATCTCTAATAATTTGCCCTATGTATTGGTGAAGAAGCAAATATAAAATATACCAAAAAAATATAAATAAAAAAAATAACTTTCTAATCTTTTTGGGACCGTTCCAATCAAGTATTTATAGTATACAAAAACTTCAAACAATGTAAATTGACAGAAAATAGTTTTCTCTAGTCCTTGAAGAGCTTAAATCTAAGGTATTAGCATTTCATAGAACCCATAAGATCCTAGCATCATAGCAGTCAATATGAATCCTTTTTCATTAGGAATTTTAAAGAAGCAAACAGAGTACACAAATAAAGCTGAAAATTAATGTAAAGTGGTATAGAATTAATAAAAGCTGAAGCTGATGGAGAAAGAAGCACAAGTATACACTCACATTTTAAAGCATATTGTATAAAATCTGCAAGAAAAATAAAATAACCGGGGATCCTCAATGTTGCTGTCCAAGACCTTATGATGGAGTTAGGTGATAAAAATAATAGCTTTACTGTGACAAGTCAGGAGGTAATAATAAATATTGTTAAAAAGATGAACTTTCTCTGATAATTGTTGAATAGCTTGAAAACTTATTATAGTGCATCTTGCTGCCCCTCTAACTATATGTAGCAACTATTGCATTTCTCAAGGTAAATTTTACAAGGACCACATTTAAAAAAAATTACAGCTTCTAAACACGTAGGCGAGTGCTGCAATAAGAAGTATAAGCTCTTATCAACTTCCATTATTTTCAAAAATAATAATATATGTTATTATCCAATGACCAAGTGCATCGTGTAGGATTCGCCACAAAAAGAGAAAAAATAGTCAAATCAAAGAGTACAATAAAACCAAATTTTACGAAGAATTCTTCTAAAGAGTAATAGTTTCTCTTGAAAGAAGCTTTTACTCTTAATCTAAAATTGCATGCGCTGACACAGTCAGCTCATGTGGCAGTCTATTATAGATACATATCCCCTATGGTTTTGGCCCCAATGTGGTTATGATGCATGGAGTGCATGTTTGATACTTATGCACACCTGAGATTTTGGTAAACTCATAATAATTAGGTTTCACAATAATTATGGAAACAGTAAAGGAAATGAGCTGTTCTTAAACAATTTAGCTTTTGTTAAGGGAAATGAACTGTAAGTAAATTTAATGACTTGCTATCAAACATCAATGATGTATGTGAAAGAAGGGAGGGCACAGAAATAACATTACAAGATGGATTTTATTGTATTGAAACAAAGCATTTGATTGAGTCGAGCATGCAACTTTACATCACAGAGTGGAATATTATGGTGCAAGGGGAAAAGAATTGATCATACTTTTATGTGCAAATATTTTTATTAATGGTGATAGTTTTCAAGTGCACACTTTTCTCCATGGCATCAGTTATGGGACCACTGTTCTTCTTAATCATGATGAATGAAAAAAATCAGTCTTCAACCCTAAGGTTGACTTCACTGGTGAGGTGACGTAGACCTCACCTCATTCTAAGCTCAATGGCATGAGAAACTGCACACATCAATGTAATATAAGGGGAGGGGGCTGCTTCTTTCCTTGTACCCCGTGTAGCTTTACCAGGAAGATCTGGAAACCAGAATATGATTCAGCTTGGTTTTTGCTTGTGGTGACCAGTCACCACTGGGATTTAATAATAATATTTATTTTTCACTGTTGGCAAATATACTTTGCATGGCCACGTCAACATGAGGATATAGAGTCAGTATTAAAAAAAATTGTTGCAAATTATGTAGTTCCCACTGTCACCATTTCTGGTGCAAACAAATCAAAAAACTTTGGTATGATTCAGAGTATTTCAACCATTATCAGCAGGTAAAATTGTGTTACAGGCAATACAAATACAATCCTCAAAACTCAGATTTAGAACATAATTATAAAGTATCCAAAGC
>WURS02227473.1:0-19864 GCA_011762765.2 Rhinocypha anisoptera | reverse complement strand
ACGCCCCCCCCCCCCGTGAAGGAAGGGAGAGAAGAAGGATTTGGGGGAGGAAGAAATTATTCTAGAACAACTTGGTTTAAAAAATGTTTCCTTTAAAATCTCTGGGTGGTTGGCTAAAATAATGCAAATGGGGAAATTGCGTGAGTAATTACAATATTATTCCTCGCTTGATCTGACTGACGTGATTGAAACACGAGCATAGAAAGTGGAAAAGTGGCATCTGACTAACTTCGAAGCCGGCGACGCCCCCGGAGATGCCTCTTAAGATATTAGGGAACATGTCGTCATCAATCAAAAAAATCTTCTATTGATCGCTTCATTCTAGGGATGATCATTCAAGCTGATCATATATCGCGTAAAATGGTCATAGTGTAAATGACCGTCTCAATCAATAGATCTACCAATATGTTTCGAAGAGCTCAGGGCGTCTACTGCTCAGTGACCGATTATAATTTCTTTAAGAACTATTCTCTCAATTCAATGCACTACGAAGGCGTTACGTATTCGAAACAAGCACTAATAGAAAGAACTCGGTCTGTGCTAATCTGTTTACGTAATTGTATATGGAGATGGTGACTGGTTCCACTCGCAAGACGGCGCACACTCGTGCACGAGGACTTAAACCAATGGATCATCATGAAAAAATTATAAATGAAATGATATTGTTGGGTAACTATGTTCGTTCTATATCAATTAATGTATATACATATTAATTATCAATGTTATAATTGATAATCCGGCCGAGTTAGCCTCGGGGTAGCGTGTTCACCGGCTAATTCAAAAGTCGCGGGTTCGAATCTCGCTTAGGGCACGGGTGTTGTGCTTGTCCAATAGGGTTTCTTCTAAAAGTTAAAGAGGTGCTAAATGACCAAAGCCGGACTGGCACCTTATAAACATAAATAAATATTACATCACTATAATAAATATTGTGTAATTGTAATGACTGTCGAATACTCATGGATTATTTCCTGAATTCTCATCGAAACTCGTGGATTGTTTCTGTTCTTATTGTCAACATTTTCATCACTAATTTTCATTATATTTAGATTTTTACCCGTTTCTGCGAGCACCACAGTCTCAGAGCACTGTTACATTTTACCTGTTAAACCCCATGAGATAGGTCATATATCACAGGGAAACTTACAATAAATAATCTAAATTTTAATGATTAAAACCCCTATTGTAATTAAGTTTCAAATCCTCATACAGATTGTATTAAATTAAATATGGATACTATACTTTTATATAAATATTTCAGATAAAGGGAGAGAAGCTACAAAGAATGGAAATTTTTAAAAAATGTAGACACTATATATATATAGATACTTATGTATGAAATACCAGCAATGCATTTCATGCATTTGGCTGAAAGTGGTATAAAAAGGAAGGCAAATAAAACTCTTACAGTCTGATTACGGGAGATTGACATGCAATCATCAATGAGATGTGATGATCAATCTTTTTTTTCAAAAGCATTCTTGGATTAGATTTTATGATCGAAATTTTGCACTACATTAGTAATTTATTAGCCACAATAAAATTTCAGATCCTGGATGAGTCATGGTGGAACAAGGAGAAAAATGAGAAGGAAGTAAGCATAACTGTAACTGCTGGATGTCATCGATTGCAGTTAGAGGAGAAAAAATAATAAATATTAAAGAAAGGGAAGAATTAGAGGTCATTGTGGGGTATGAATTTGGTACAAAAACTGTTTAAATACTACAGTCCTGAGAAAAATAAATTACTACTGGTCAATATCAACAAATCTGACTACAATCTGTTGTATAGTTTGTGGTAGTAAAAGACTTAATTACCTTACAATTATTTAAGAATGATAACTTCAGGAGACTTATTCTTCCTTCCATCTACTATGGTTAACAATAAAGTTATTGTTAAAGATCAAAACATAAATAGTAACAATTGTTGCAAATACAAAAATAACAAACATGAGTAACTATAAACAAAATATAATAACCTAATGAATAATGTTGAAAATGCTACTCCTCAGTACATTCTCTCAACTCCTGCCTCGATATGTGAAATGTTCTTCATTTTTTAATTTAAGATCTTTTACATTGATTGGTCTTTTTTTCCAATAAAATCCATGTTTTCATTAGTTAAAGATTTATTTTCATCACAGATCCCTAGAAATGAATGGTTCATAGATCCATTAAGTGATGAAATCCCTCACCTGGGTGTCCAACTAAACTTTTATCATCCACAAAGTCCTTTTCATTTGTCTTTATCATTTCCTCTTCATTAACTCTAAAATTTAGTGACATCAATATAATCTTACTCTTGCACTTACTCTGCTATTTCAGATTCTCCATCCATAACCCAAAGTGTAATGTTGTGCAAGTGTTGAGAGTTTAAAACTGGAGAAGAAATGCAGACTTGACTATTGCTGGATGGGACCAATCCAAAATTCTTGGGTGGAAAACATAATTGGCTTATTGTGTGTTATTGCATGTGTTGGATAAAACAAATTAAAATGGTAAGACATAATAATCACATAGCTGTTCATTAGCCAAATATACATTTGATTTTTTTAAACATATAAAAGTATAAAAAACTCATTTCTGATGGCTTTTGTCTGAAGTTCCATAATTTCTCGAAATCCCTGTAGCACTTTTAGCTGAGCACGACTGAAATTCAGTAACACTAAGAGGGTTAAACATGTAGTTATACAAAGTGAGTCTGCTAGTGCATATGGAGGAAGCTGAGAAATTCTGTCTCCAATTCCAAGAATTTATTAAAGAAAAAGGATACTCTCCACTACAAATTTATCTCATCACAATTTATCATATCATAATGAACTAATTTACATTGGAAGTGCATGTCGAACCACTAGTATGTCACAAAAATTTAAACAATATTCCTGCGCATAAGCCCATTAAATAGTGATTCACATTATTTACAGGTGCTAACACTAGTGGTATTATGAAGCTTAAATTGCTTCTTGTCTATCACTCTGAGATCCCTAAAGATTTAAAGAAATATTTCATAAATAAAGATTGCCAGTGATCTGAAGATCAAATGTAAAGGCATGGGTCATGCAGGTTCTTTACAATAAATAGCTGCTTATATGCTTATAGTTTTTACCCCAAGGATAAAGGTTTAACTTAAGACTGAATTGTCATTGACACAATGCATCAAACAGACCTTCCCTGGCTGACAGTTCTGCTTCCATATGTCATTGGAGAAAGCAGTTTTTGAAGTAAGAAACTGAACTGAATCCATCCAATGGATTAGAAGGTTAATTGGGGTTTCAAGAAATTATACACTCACACACTCTTTTGCCTGTATTTTGAAGCATCCTTGAAGATCTCTCCAATGATGATATTAAACATGTTTGATAAAGAAAATTGTTATAATCTTGAAACCATTAAGCCCATTCAAAAGGCATGGTCAGAAGTCATCAATCATAATTGAATTCTGCTTGGCAAAATCTGTATCCATCTTGCATTCAAGAAAGAAGGAAGGTAGTGTCCCTTAAATTATGAATGAAATTGCGACAATTTTCAGATATCTGGTAAGTAGAGGTAAATGAAAATGATGAAGTATAATGGAACATGAAAATAATGTAAAGACAAAAGAATTCCAAGATCTCTAGAATGAAGAGCATCTAGGGCCTTAGAGAGGCATGTTTTCTTATGAAAAAAAAGGAAGATAAAAGTACTAAAAATCACTGACATCTGCTATAAAGATCTTTTGAAGGTGTGGGAGGATGTCAGAGCATCAGTCTTAGAATGGCACCCTAACCAGTCAACCGGCTTGAGGACTCTTGTATTGATAATGGTATATATTAGCCCTTTCATGCTGAACAACCAATATATTGGGCATTCAGAATCATCCTCCAAGTACAGACGACTGTTTTTTTCGTCATCTTTCCTTTATTTTTTGCTCACTCATATGTAGGGACTGTATACACCAGTTCAGGGACTCTGGTGTGAAAGGGTTAACCACGTCCAAATAAACCATAGAAGAGAGAAAATAACTGACAATAGGGCAGATTCTTTAATGCCCCACAAACAGAAAAATATATAATTTTTTATCATTTTTTCCTATTAATTAACATGGTAGGAAAATATAAGATTAAAAAAAAAAAATTTCAGCCTCCAGAATGAATTAATTAATTCCATTTATATAAATTAAAAATTGATGATCCATTAACAAACAATGGGAAAATCACTAGAATCATAGCATAGGCAGCCTGAGGTCAGAGCTTTGGACATTGGATTTAAAGAAAGTTTTCTGATTTCATAGAGGAAATTCTCAGAAATTTGGTGATGCAACTCACACCTATCCAAGCCACCCAATCCTCCTCTCTTTCCCTCTCATACGTACCAATAATCCTTTTTTTCTTCTTTAATTTCTATATAGTCTTCTATATTTAGTTTTGTGTTTTATAGCTAAATTATTTCCTTATTACAATACCTCTTTGTAAACTGGTGTGGCCATTCCCAAGAAGTTTTTCTTGATGCCATTTACCTAATATAATAGAATATATACATTACTTTTGTAGAATAGGTACATTAGAATAGAATAATATTATTTTTTGGTGATTAGCATTCTACCAGTAGCAGGTAGGTTTTCTATAGAATCTAAAGAACCAGATTACCTTCCCTGTACTTAATCCCTCTAATATTTTACATTCTTTCTACCCACCAAAATTCTATCATAAATCTCGATTATTTCTCTCTAACTGTCCTGTTTAACCAACTTTATAGTTTTCTTAGAGTGTTATTCAACCCACCATTTTTAATAACTTATTCTATTTATTTTCTCAGCATTCTTAAAATTTCCCCTAACAATTTTCCCTTTCTTCTCTTATCCCAACTTTTTATTTTTCTCTAAGTCCATTTTATTTCCATTCTTTGCAATACCCACATCTTAATCATCAAGCAATGCACACTTTCCTTCTCCAAGGACCAAGTTTCTAAAGCAATCAATATCACATTAAGTATAAGATTTTTCAAAAACTTTTTCTTTACATCTTTATTTTATTTTCCTGTAATGAATTACCTCAATTGCAAATCTTCTAATTGTTCAAACATTGTTCTTTCCACTTATTTCTGTGAGATCCTCATTACTTTTTTTCTATGATTTATTTTCGTTTCACACTGCTCCTTCAACAGTCAAAAGGCACTGAAGTCCTCTGCTTGGTTGACTAACTAGTTTTTTGTCACCTGCAAATCTTATAATAAGGTCTAAATGAGTTCCCTATTCACTTTTATTCCTGACTTCAGAGTTTTCCATGACTATACTACCACCTTTTTCAGTTAATACTTAAAAATGATGGGGCATTGTTCAAACTCCTCCAGTTCCATCCTGATTCTCAGTACATAACCCTCACTTGCTCTTCCTACAATGAGTCATACAATGTAGGTACATGAGATGGCTATTTCTCCAGTCCACAACTACATATGTCTATATAGCTTAATTTTTGTAGATTTAAACTTTTGAATACATTTTTAAATTTTGAGATTTTTAAAGAAAACGAAGGCATCCTTTATGTTCCACATTTCAGTCTATTAATGCCCTTAACCCTTTGCACTCAGAATCTTTCAACCCATATACCAGTAGCCCACTCGGAATTTAATTTTTAAGTACCACTGTATTTAAATACCTCTAGTGTGTCGAGTGTCACTCAACACGCGAGTTGGTAGTGAGTGGCTATGTCAAGTGTCAATCGACACCTGAGTGGAAAAGTTTAATACCGTTATTACATAGTGAATTCCTGTTGTACTTCTACAAAAGACTTGATCTCCTAAGTTTCCATTTGCCCTTAATCCTAATCATTTACTGATGACTCTTAAGAACTGCCTTCCTCCATGCAAAAACAAGCCGATTGTAATTTATTCCTCACCTATTGCTGCTTTCACTTTCTTTGGGAACAGAATTGTTACTGATTTGCTGGAAAATTTTGGTCAAAAATCCTTCCTCACCAATGATATGAATGAGCTCATAAAAGTCATAATTTTTATCAGCTCTTAAATAATATTCTAACAGAATATCACCAATTCCCACAATATTGTTTGCTTTAAATTCTAATAATGGCTTTGTTTCCACATTTTATGTAATGACCCATGTTTTCCTCAACTACTTCATTTTCCTTATCCAAATCTAAAAGTACTGACTAATCTGTTACAGTTGTTCCTTTATGAACTCTTTTGATTTCTACTGAATCTAAGATCAGGATCTGCATATACCTTCCTGTGTTCTTTCTAATACCCAAGATTGCTTTTCTTTTTCATTTTCTGACAATTCTTTAACTTACCTGTACAGTGCACCCATTTATTCAACATCACCATATTTGCACAGCTCTTTTCATATTGCTTCATTCAGTCTCATATCTTAGTTGACTATTCATCCCTGTAATTCCTTACCATGGTCTTCATACAATTGTTTTTACATTCCATTCTCTCCATCATCTCCTCCATAAGCTGTTTTGTCTACTATTTTTGTTTGCTCTTCCTAATACATACTTATTCACAGCAATTGTTAGCCTACCGTTTTTTCATGTTCCTATTCTGTTTATTATTTTTTATAAGTCTATCTGCAGATTTCTGATGTTCTTTCCAAAGTGCCAAAGGCTCCATCTTTTACTTCTGTAGCCCCCTACACTTTTTTATCCTTTCAGTGTATTTAATGCTTCATTATGACATAAGTGTGGCCAGTGTCCATTTTTTTCCTAGAAAACTTATAATGATACTATTCCTCTATCTCTGCCATGCCATAATTTAGTATTCATATTTTCCAGTATCTTTTGGCATTTTACGGTTGCACTTACTTTTTAGTTCTGCAATGTGTGTGTGAGTGATAGTGTGATTTTTTTCCTGTTCAATTTACATGTTTGTTACTAAATAGGACCTATAATTCCTACAGGGATGTTCTCAAGCACTTCCTCAAAAATTACAATTATAATACAATAAAAATTACAAAATATATTCCATCAACTTCTGCCTTCATAGTGACTACCTAATCCATTCATACCTGGATCCAAATATGTAAAAGAATGAATGATTCTGCTTTTACAAGTAGCAACAGTATTCTATCTCTCACTGGCTCAATGTTCCATACCCAATTTCCTATTCAAAACTATATCTAAATCATGCTTCAATCTCCCCTCTGATATAAATTACCCTGCAAATATTGCTACAATAACCACCACTATCCAATTGTTTTCAGATATCAATAACATCTATAATTTTCTAGCCATTTATAAATGTTTTGTAACTTCCCAATTCTTAATATTTACCTACGTATTTCCCATATTCCCTGCTTTCTTTTCCACTTCTCTGAGCAGGGATTTTATGAGATGACAACCTCAAAAGTCTTGCCTCCTACATCAGAGTGCATAGCACCTGCCCCAGTGGTCTGAGACCTGTAGTTGCATAGCATCAGAGCCATTCCAAATTTTATCATACGCTATAATCTCTGAAAAAAGCTCTTTCTAGGAAACTTACCAAGAAGAAAAAAAATAGTCCTTGAAGATGGTATCATTGATCATGTCCAACATTTTAATGTCTAGGGTGTTCCATTACATTTAATGAAGATCTTCATATAAAATATGACATCACCATTAAAAGTCTAAGGAAAAAGTCGAAGAAAAAAAATTTCATTAAACAATGTTTATCACAACAATTGTTAATGGCAGAATATTTGTCTGCAAGAATGAAAGGTTTCCATAGGAACTTCAGAAATACAGAATAGGAACTTCAGAAATAAAGTTCTTGAAATAAGTAAAGGCTGCACAAGATTGGATTGAATAAAGAATTAGAAAATAAATGAGGAAGTAGGAATGAAACCTATTATAGTAGAAGCAGCAGATCACAAGGAAAAATCATGTTTTAAGAATGTCAATGTATGTAACAGCTTTGGTTTAATACATTTTTCTGTGTCAAACATCTCGTGTCTACAATAATAGCGGTCAATTATGTTTTTTGGTTTAATAACATCACTGGAAAAAACGTTATTTTTAATGAATCTTATGTAGAGGATTTATAAATATATACATACTGTGAGAATTATTTTCCTCAAAGATACAAATTAATGCCCCTTGTATGAATTTCCTGAATCCTATGACATATATATTCAAACATTTCCCAATTACACACTTCATTTTGGCACCAGTATTTTCTAATTTCCTGGGCAACAGAAGAATAGTGTTTATTTTGGGTAATTTATCACTAATTTTTCAAATGCCTAAATTCATTATAAATATGCCAGGGAGGAAAAAGTTTCTTCATTAAAAGTGAGCAAAATGTTTTTCTGGTAAAAATTAAATTGTTCATTAATATAAGAAATGTCACTTATCTTTTAATAATTAATTCAGCATGATTATACCTGAATAATTAAACTTTATTTAATATTTTATATTCTCCTCAACTTACTGATGTAACTGTTTAGTAGTTAAAAGAATCTGTGATTATATAATTTGTGATGATTGATCCTATTTATCCGACTGTGCTGATGATTTTATCCTAAAATAAAATTATTTTAAATCATGCCACACTTATATTAATTTCAAGTACTCTGAAATAGTCTGATAGCTTTATCACTCTTTATAGTGATATAAGGCAGTTCAATTTAGAAATAGTCAAAATAGTGAATCTAAGGGTTACTTAGCCCTTAAAATAGAGAATGAAGTGTGCCAAACCGAATCCAACATAAGGCATAAGCATAAAAAACTAAACAATTAGGTTACATGCAAAAATTGTCTGGTGCGCATACCCAAAAAAATAGAAAGACTGAAGTCCTAAAGTAAGAATTAAAAGTGCAGGATTAAAAGGAAAATACTACAGTTATAAATTTTTGGATAGGCATTGCCTTAATGGAAAGGATCCATTCACTGAAATTTTGAAAAGGCAAAACAATATTTTATTACTTATACCACCTTTCTGGAGGTCATGGTAGCCCAGTGGATAAACCACTTTAATACTGAACAGGGGAACTAGAGTTAAGATCTGGTGATGCCTCTGGACATCTCCGGCCCAAGTTGGGTGATTTTCTGGTCAACAGAACTTCCTGAGAAGCCATCAGCAGCACAGGAAAAGGAACTGCACCCCCTTTATTACCCTGTTGTGTGAATTTTCACATTGGGCTCATTACAAAGTGAACTCTCTACAATTACCTATCAAACCAACATTACCATTCAAGTCTGTGGTTTATACCATTGTTTCCACTCACTACAGTTAACTAGGGTCAAGAGGAGGATATAACAGAAAGCATGTCAGTGTTATGTAGGCAACGCAAAAAGAGCAGCAGGTACAAAAGAAAAGTAGCATCTTTTCTACTTTTTTCCAACAATTTCATCTTCTCCACACTATCTCTCATCTTTTGGGACCCATCTTAGCTGGGTCCCTTTTCTTAGATAGTGGGTTGCAGAATCGTTACCTAATAACAATTTGCATCCCTCTTGCAACATGAGTCAACTGTATTTTTCCAATGGTTCCACTAAAAATACTTATTTCAGTCTTCAAACATATAGTGTTGGAAAAGGATTTCTAGTATTTTAATTATTAATTGTGATTTTTAAATGAAAATCTACCGTTAAAGTGTGTTTACTGTATTAACATAAGAAAATTATGATCTCTTAATGATTTTCATAGATTATAGCTGTGGCAAGAACCTTGGCATAGAAGTATTTTTAAAATGTTTTATGCAAGTTTTAAAATTAGTATTTAAATTTTTGTTTTATTATATAATACATATTATTATTCCCAATGTGATAGTAGATTAACTGTCAGTTATTAATTATATGTGATATCCGAGGATAAATAAGGAAATAAGAAACTTTTTAATGAAATTATATCTTCTCACTTCTCCAAGAGAATATTCTTACTACTTGGAATTTTAGAATGTTCTCCTAAAGGGTTCCATCAAAAGAAATGATAGTTTTGCTTAAAACTGGAAAATAAATAGAGAAACCCAAGACAATTATTTCAGAGATTATATATTTAAAGGGTACAACAATTTCTTTAGAAAAACCAATGGAATAACATATAATTGCTCATGGACTCGTTCTACAAATGTGTCTGAGGGTCAAGAGTCCTGCTGAGGTGGGGTACAAAAGGATAAAATTTCATACCTTGGAGGCTTGTATTCACTGTAACCAATTTGACATTCCCACATGACATATATTCATTTTCATAGGAAAAATTCTATCATGCACACATGACATTGTCTTTTGCACTGTAAAATTTGTCTTGCATATCCAACAATAGCAACAAAAGGGTACTGAAAAGCAAGATGGTGATCAGGTTGATAATTAAAGTTTCTTAAAAGATAGATCCCTTATATTTAAACAACCAGATACCTCTTGATAAATACAATGAAACCCCATTTTTTTATATTTAGATAACATCCAAAATGATGTCAGGACACTGAGCCAGGTTATGTCAATAATTAAAATAATCAATATCACCTAAAGTAAAACTGATCAGGACATTACACACTTCTAATTGCAAGAATTATTTCCCAACATCCAAACATAGATGACAATAGAGAAAACAAATCAGTAATAAACAAAAACAAAATTACTCCTAACTCATCCCGTTCAATATAAGTCTCTGTGCATGAACATGTCCTGAGAATACATTATGAACGGGAGCCTTATGGAATGAAGTAAAAGTGAGACAATGCCTAAAAACATTATTAATAGCTTGGGCAACAATTTTTAGAAAGTGTATACTCTGCTGATGCAACAAAAGGGATTGCACTTGGCCAAAAAAATTGGTTACTGTCAAATTGGAATAGTTTTACATGCATTGCTGGATTGCAACCTTAAAATAATTTGTTTAATTTTATTTTCCACCCTTTATCCCTAAGATAAATTTAACCCTTTCCACTTGGGTGTCCAGTATGACAACGCACACATACCACACAATACCCTTAAATCAAATAGTATATAAAAATTAAATATTGAGTGGGCTACTGGTTGAAAAATTTGAAGTGCAAAAGTATAGTCCCCTGTAGGAAAACTCCTCTCTCAATTGTATGGCACCGTCCATAAGTAAAAAGCATGTACTAACAACTATGCTCAGTTTGTATTTATCTCACTACAATCATTTGAAATAAATAAATTCAGAACAAATATACCATGTTTATTGCACAAAATGCATAACATTAAGCATTAAAAACTCACTACAAAATTCCACAGCCTCAAGCAGAACTCCAGTGGATAAGCACAACTCAAAAATATTAAGCTATATTTTATCAACCTATCCACCTGAAATCTTAAACATATTGTTTAGAACCAAATTTAATACAATAATGTAATGTTAATTAATTCTTATTAACAATTAATAAGAATATTCTTAATGCCAACAGAAATAAAATTTAAGTAATATATCCAAAAAATCAGCTACACTTGATAATGAATAGCTATGTATGCTAAGAGATTTTAACTAAAAAAAAGTCTCTGGATGAGAATTTTGCCTTTTATGGCAAGGTGAGTTCTATTAGGGAAATCAATGTATCAACACCCAATTGGTTGGGTGATTGTAAGCTAGAAAAATAGGACAATGAAGCAAAAGGGACAAACTTTTACTTTCAAGCTTAATAGAAATTTTTGACCATTTTTTCAGCCAGGAAATCATGTCTTCAGTCTTCATGTTGATGGGATTCAATCCACGAAGAAAACAAGCCTGCAAAAATAATTGAAAATATAAACTGGAAATATTACACATTTGTTTTGGTAGAAAAGGACTATTTCATTTGTTACTTACAAAACAAAAATTCCATACTTTTCCAAAACTTAGGACTGGAAAAGAAACTGTTATCCATAATCAACTATTTATTTGTTAAGTTTCATATATTAATAGTCTTTATAACAAGTATGGATAATTTTATGAGTATCTGAGCAGATTAGCAGGGTTCTTTATGTTGCAAGCAGTTAGGTATATGTAGCTTCTCGCTACAATTCACATTTTTCTGATTGCAATATTGACAAATTGATTACACGAAAAGACAAGCATGAAGTGCATTCAAAAAGCATTTTCTCAAGCCAATACTAGCATGTTCTTTAAAATCCTTTGTGGTTGAGGTGATGCTACCTTTCCTGCTCATGAAATAAAATTTTTAACTCCAGCAGGCCTCGTCAGTTCTTGGATTTTATGCCTAGAGTATAGATGTATACTGGATTACGCATATTGCACCTTATTTTGCCAAAAGCTTGGTGATACTCAAGCTCAGACCATCCAGAAGATTCAGCAGGCCTTTGGTGATGATACCATGGGCCAAACTTAGATCAATCACTGGCATAACCACATCAAACATGGCTGTACCTCAGTGGAGAGTGAGGCAGGCTACCCAAAAGTAGAAACGAAGAGCTGATTGAGAAGAAGATAGTGTAGTAGTAGTATTTTTTATTGATAGGGTGCTTTGATGGCTCGGGTCATTTTACACCTTATCAAATCATAGAAAACACCAACTTGGACCAACAAAACACCCATGCCCTGGGCAGGACTCGAACTCTCAACATTTGCATAAGCTGGTGAGCACACTACCCTCAGGCTAACCCGGATGGCAAGAAGATAGAAGATTGAGATTCAGCAAACAGTTCTGGAAGACCAATGCATAACAGTCCAGTAAATTACTCTAAAAATGGGGATAAACACAGGATTGGTACCTAGTATTTTAATGAAGGATTTATTCATGCTGAGAGAGTCAGCAAATTTCATTCCTAAGGCACTGGTGGAGCAGTAGGAGAGTCATGAAGAGCCTCATGAGTGTCACTCAGGCAATGCTGGACTGTGCAAAAAACCGTGACCCAGACACCATGAAGACCATCATCACTGGTGATGAGACTATGGTTTAAAGTTACAACCCAGAAACAAATTTCCAGTCCTTTCACTGGAAGCATCCAAAATCACCAAGACTGAAAAACCTCAACAGGTTCACAACAAAATGAAGGGAATGTTGATACATGAAAAATTAATGCCATACTGCAACAATATTATTTATAAAACACTTAAGAACATCTAAAGAATCATTTATCAAAATAATATCTGCATATAGAGAAGATTTTTAGAAATTATTCAACATTGAAAGTGTTAATACAGCTAATGAATCACGGGATTGTAATGGCTACCACAAGGTTATGCATAAGACAATATTTTGCTAAAGTGATGGCGGTGTGGGAGAATGATGATGGCAAGGAAGACAATGTCTGAGGAGAAAGGACATCAAAAAACAAAAATTACAGCAAGAAGAAAGTAAAAGACTGTTTGACACAGAGGTAGACATTAATTTTTAAGGAAATAAACCAGTGGACTATCACAGGATTAATTTACTTTTAGAGAAAAAAACTAAAAAAAAAAGTTTAAAAAAAAAACTGTTTTAGGAACGGCCAATCGCTGATGAAGGAGAACTTGGATACTAACTGCGCTCAGAAAAGGAAGTTCAGGCAAGTGTCCCATGCCCTGGATTGGGCAATGCTACTGATAAAGACAAAGCTGATAGTGAAAAACAGGTTCCAAGAAAACTCTCTGTGGCTAGGGACCGTGTAGAGCTATATTTGATTTCATTAATGCAAGATTAAGTCCAACTTTTGAAATTTATTAGCAACATTTTAGAGAATTCAGGGACTCAATAATTAAGAAACAATGGAGTAGTACAAAGCAGATGAAAAATGACACTTTCTTTAAGCCTGCTTCACATTCCCAGTGCATGCAAGATCTAGAGAACCCTCAGCCATCAACTTCAAATCCCTCATCTGAGATAATATCACACATTCTTGTGCTCACATTCATTGTGCTTTGTAAGCACACTTATTGGTATAAATGTGGTAAAACGGAGGTAAGTATAGTTTTTGTAAAGTGATTATAATGATCCAGTGAGTAAGAAATAGTTTCTAGCTCCACTGTCATTAGAAAAGTAGCCTGCAACTTCAAGAAGATTCCTTGCCATGCACTATGAAAATACTTCATGAAAAGCTTCACTTCATAGAAGAGTTTAATATACAGCTACAATTGTACCATTCCAAATATTATTATAGGAACAATATGTTTCATCATATTATGAGGATGATGTAATACAGTGAAATGTGTCATACAAATAAAAATCTGTATATTATAACTGGGTTTTAACATGAGTGCCAAGAAAATACTTGTGGTATATTCATTTATGATTTAGTTTCAAATGAGCAATCTCAAAATTGGCATATTTTCAACACAGTTCATAATTTTTCTCTTTCATGAAGGGACTGAACTGTTTCCATTTTTAGAAAGTATGAACTGTTCATTTTTACACAAATAATAAAACATTTTTATAATAAAACTTATGAAAAACAGGCTTTATATTGAAGTAACAATATTGAATAACTGTATAAGCAAGTTGTAGAAATGAAATAATGTTTTTGGTTAAACAAACTCAAAGTCTTTGCAGGCTTACTTGATTTACATTTCCACCATTTTTCTCCCTTAAAATTTAATTCACTCACACTAGGATAAGAAATAAGGAAAGTTATCACACATACAATATATAGTGAGGATGCTCATTGTTTTAAGTACGTATAACAATAGTTTCATAACCCATGCAAGCATTACATGAAATTCAATAATATGATAATATTTAATAGGAGGGTGTTTCTGACTACTTTTACTGCATATTCTTCATCATGACTCACAATCTATGGAGCTGGAGCAAATTGACATTCTTAAATAAGGTAATGTATTGAAATTATCAATGTGGCTATTAAAATATGGCATAATAATACTAAAATACTAAGTCAAAGGAAATTAAAATAATTCTAATCAAATAAAAAAATTAGATACTTCCTAATTTATCAATGATTTGAAAATTTCTTGGAAACTTAAAGTGGGAAGGAAAAATTTTTCCTGGCAAACAAAATGTTTCTCTTTTTATGGGTACAACACAAAAATGCCACAAAAAAATTAGGTTTCCATAAAAACATGAATTTGGCTATAAATATCTGCAGAAAATCAAAAATGAACAATACTAATTTCCCCCGCAAATGCAACATTTCTTGTTTGTAACATTTTTTCTAGATTTTTCATGCAGATGTGCAGGCCTAATTACCAATCCACAAAGGAGAAATTTAATAGATAATTTCTTTGAAAAGAACATTTTAAAGGGAAATAGTGACATGTAGGCAAGTATTCCTCCCAAATCGGTAAAGTTATGTATTAAATTTATTGATAAATGTCAAATTCATTTACTTGGTATATATTTTGTATTTGCTAATGCATTTTAAATACTATTTTGTATTTTCAGAAAAATTTGGCAGTGCATTTTGTATCTAAAATACAATGAGGTAGGTATTTTGTATTTAAGTATATTTAACTGTATTTTGCATACCCTGGTTGTAAGGTAAAATCTTCAAAAAGGTCTTAACAATTGTTCATTGTGGTTGGTTGTTCACAATCATAAGGTGTCAAATTTAAGAGTAAAAACTCTTCTGACTGGAATAATGAAAAATATTCAGACTTACCCACTTAAGCTCATCAAGAGTCATACTGCTAATGCCCTCCCTGGCCATCGCAAGATCCATTTCATGAATAATAAGAGCTCTGTCTTCAAGTCGCCGGCGACGTGAAAAACCCATGTGCATGCCATGCATACGTAGCAGACCATTCTGTAAAGCATTTCTTACATTAAAATTTACATTAGGGTCAAACTGTAACATCACTAAATCTTACACATCTTTTATCATCGGTGAATTACATAATTATCACAATAGTAGAAAGTTTAATATATTTTCACATTTTAAGTATATATCAAAACCATTACTGAAATTTTAACTTAGAGAAATATTTTCCCTATTTCACTACTTAAAAGGCTAAAATGAATACATAACTCATTGATGACCTCATGAATGACCTCATTATGTATACAAGCAAATTGGAAAATCCATGTTATATTCAACAATATTCATAAAACATATTCATATCATAACATATTCATCAAATTCTAACTGAAACTGAAAGCATAGTATCTCTTCTGTCAAAGATATTAGAAGGAACATTCAAACCTTAAAATGGGAGATCCAATGGTGTATGAATTGTATCACTTGAACGTTGAATAATGAGTTAATAACTCATTTTTCCATTTAGGTATTAACTGCTTCAAAATCAACAAAACTATAACATAGAATTATCAATGCCCATGACCAAAATTTTCATGCTAATGATTATAATTACTTTGGATGCATAAGCCTTCCAAACTTATTCTCACCTTTTGAACAAATTTAGTGAGTTGAAACTACTTACTGGCACCATGATACATAACCTAACACTCCAGACATTATAAGAAATTAAATTGCACCTTCATAGTCGAATAAAATAATCTTGAAGGGAGACTATTAAACCAAATTGGATTTGCTAACAGAGAATGGATGTACTATGGTCATGCAAGTTGTTTCGATTTTAATATGAATACTCTACGTTTTACGACACATTCAAGGAAATAAACTGGTTATTAATCACTCATAATGAAATACACTCACTGGATATAAATCTTCTCTTGAATAAATTACTTTAAACGCAAAATTGAGATATTATCACAGTGATCCTTCAGGTAACAAACCAATATATAAAGGAGAGGGTGAAGTCATTTTTGCCTCTGTTGAGCTTTCCGAGATTATATCTCACTAAAATTTTCAATGGTAAAAAGAGGCAAATTATTATATAAATGTGAGAACCACTGTACTCAATGACTACCAACATCCAAGTAATTTCTATTACAGGAAATGAGAGTAAATGCCATACAGACGGTTAAGATATACTTAGACCCTTGTCTTGAAATTGCATTAACAGGTTTTAAAATATATTTTCAAACAATCAGTCATTGATTCACAGTACTGTGCTTAGGTGTATGACCAAGACTTTATGAGAATGAAATTTGACTGATGACAATTCATTCAGGAATGAAATTTAAAAAACACTTTTTCTTACCACGTGGTTATTGTACAGACATGAAAAATGGTAGGGTTCCCCTTCAAACAACGGGGAACATTTCATTACTTCCTCTGCTTCAGGATGAACACCACTTCCAAGGAGAGAGAGGATTCGACCCCATTCGTAATATCTTTTATGACCTTTGGTGCTTTTGAATCTTTGTTGTAGACAACGAAATACTGGTCTGTTGTTGTATAGTCGTTTACGTAAATCAATTATTGCAAACTCGGTCTTTTGCTGAAGTGTCCAAAAATGGGAGGATAACAGTGGTTTTGGAAACATATACCTGGAATAGTTAAGCATAATGTTATAAATTGCTCTGCTTTTTCGTAGAGACAAATGTGAAGAACTTACGCTAACGGGAATACGACATAATTTGCAAATGGTAACGTTGAAAGTATTAAAACGGGTGCAACTCGAATCATCTCCTTTGGCATCTTGAAGTAGATCTCTAATTCTTGACGATTTAAAAATTTAACTCCTGTAGAGGAAGAGCGCACGGTTCTAGCCACTGAAAAATACTTCTTCATGTCTTTGTAGAAATCCCTCGTTCCAAATATAAACACTCGGTAAACATTTGCAGCAGAAGGAAAATTTTTCTCCAAAATTTTTTCATATCCTCTGACAAATTGTGCGAAACGAGTCAGCACATATTTTTTTACCTTAGAAACTACACCACTTTCATGCTCAGCAGAATGGGCGAATCTGTTAAATGAGTTGTAATCAATGCAATGTTACATCATGTCACTTAGATGAATTAAGTAGCAACAACCATCGTCAAATGTTAAATAACATTCGTTTTTCAAATTACCTCATAAATACTGTTGACACATGTTGCGACACTGGCACTGGATGCCGACAGAGAGATAGAAGTTTTGCCATTACTTACTATATTTTCAAAATCCGAAACAAGAAGACGTTCATTTTATGGATTCACTTCTCTCTTTATTTAAAGAGTTCAATAGTGCCTGAAAATCATCTTCTATGAGACAAAAATTATTAAATGTATAATTCGAACGAATGATGTATAAATCACAAAATATTTCACAAGAAGAAATGGCAACGAAATGATTTAGTTGATTGCTATTAGTTTTGCCGCTACTCATTGCGCTTTCTGATATTCGACTGTTCCTTTCTCACTTCTAGCATTTCCAAAAATACCACATAGATGGTCCACCATGTCCAAAATGAAAGGATGAGTGATATGTTTAAAATCTAATTTTAGTGTACCTATTCTAACTCAGTCAATTACTGGTCTCATTGTGTGCAGTGGTCCATTTTTATTTCCCTTTGTTTTACAAATATGTTTTGCAAAGGTTACTTCCTAACTGTTAATACATATTTTATAACCAGATTTTACATACTAACGAAAATAAATACAACAAAACTTCTGTTCGGTACTTTCATGAAGAAAGGATGTGGTTTGCAATGTTAAGATGATCAATTTCGGTAAACTCGAAGGAGCAAATCACCACCCTCGACCACAACAATTAATATTATACTTATAAATGTCTATATTAGTATATGTAGAAATTACTAACCATCTCATTGAAGCGCTCTCAACAGTTGCCAAGAAATTTCTTTCAATAATCTGCATAAACTCAGAACTAAAATATGTCATCTTGGTATTATTTTAATCTTATTTGTATTATTATTTCATGGAAATGTGACAAATAATTTCTACTCTCACACAATAGTTTCCAACATTGAAATGAAATATTTTTCGTGGTGTATTTGTGTAAATAAATGCTAAACTAATGGTAATAAATCTACAATCGAAGCTTATCACTGAATGAAGAGTTCAATTTGATAATTGGGAAAATATTAAATAAAACTCCTGTGTCATAACTTATTTAAGTTCCAGATATAAATAAAAATTGTATATATATAATATAATTTAATCTAATAGCTCCGAAAAGAAAAACCCCATAACGGTGTTTCCTGGTCACCCTTAGACCTGTGTGATTATCTTGGGAAGTAGGCCAATCAGTGGGTTACAACAAACATACATTGTGATAATTCCTTATCCCCAACACCTTCATCAGCATTACTTTTCGTAATAGGTATTGGAGTGATTCTCTTTCAAAGATACTCTACCATTTAAAAACCATTCCATTATAGTAATAATAACAAATTTCATGACTGATATATATAAGTAAAACTTGAAGTTCTAGTCACACTAAGACGGGCGGAGATATCAGTAACACTTAGCCACTTACCACGCACTATTGGTCCGAATTCATAAACCGGTGTAGGTAAAGGTTAGGAAGATCTTGATGTACGCCTGGGAACCTTGGGAAAAGTCAGGAAATCTTATAGCTTGAGACAAGCTGGCGAAATTTCATTTCGATGTCGAAATCGCACTCGGAGGGCATACCAAATATTTGGGAGGTCTCTTGCACGCCTATAGCCCAGTGATTTGAAATATGTGTAAAAAGTGAATGAATAATTTATCATTTATTTCGTATTATTTTAAATTTAGATTTTGGTAACGTATCGCTGAAAATCATATTCAAAATCAGGTCAAAGCTAGACAGCACCAAAAAGAAAACTTTGCAGTATTTATGTACTTTAACATGTGAAGAGAAGACAGCGGACAAATTCTTATTTCAAATAGCCAAGGTTACAATATTTTCCGAGTCCTAGTGCTCCCACACTGCACTACAAGTTTGGACGGAAGGGTTGTTGATCTGTTGTTTAATATTTCCGTTCTTTTTACAGCCCGGGTGCACTTCCTCCCATTAATCACGCGTCTGAAGATAATCCGCAATGGCAGACGTTTCGAAACCAGAACACACTCAGAGAATGGAGTTCAAGATTAAAACAAAAAAGAAATGACAAATTCAAGGCATCCAAGTGGCATTCGCACCTACGCAACAGCTGCTGGGATTGGAGAGGCTGAAAGGGAAAGGGTTTATTGCGGGGGGTGTGGGGGAAGGGGC
>WURS02227364.1:0-19867 GCA_011762765.2 Rhinocypha anisoptera | reverse complement strand
GTAGTATGCTCCTGTAATGGTTTTTCCTTTTTGAAGATAATCGATTAAAATAACTCCATGACTATCCCAAAAACAGTTGCCATCACTTTCCCAGCCGAAAAAACAGTTTTTGCTTTTTTGTGGAGCAGGTTTCCCCTGTGCAGTCCACTGTTTGGACCGTATTTTTGTTTTGGGCGTATAATGCTGTATCCAAGTTTCATCTACAATAATTAATTGGCGCCAAAACTCAAATTTATTGTGCCTAAACTGCACCAACAGTGTGTTGGAAATGTTCATTCAAACACATTTTTGGTCTAACATGAGCAAACGCTGAACCCAACACGCGGACAGCTTTCTCATGCCTAAATGTTGATTTAATATGTGACAAACAAGTTCTTCTGACATGTTAATAACCCCAGTTATCTCTCTCATTTTAATTTGGCGGTCGCCTAGCACCATTTGGTGAACTTTGGCGATGTTTTCATCAGTAGTTACAGTTTTTCGACATCCCAAACGTTCATTGTCTCCCAAGCTCTTACGGCCACGTTTAAATTCAGCTGCCCAAAATTTCACTGTGGTAAATTATGGTGCAGAGTTCCCATACATAGAATCCAACTCATCTTTGATTTGCGTCGGCATATTGCCTTTCAAAAACAAATATTTACTAACAGCTAGATACTCGATTTGTCCATTTTTACAAAAACGCTCAAATCAACTCACTCAAACGACTGTTACATAACAACTGCAAGTCCAAAATGGCTGAAACTTTGGTGAGTAACTGTCAACAGATGAACAACGAAATTCAATAGCTTTTATTTTCGAGTGCTGCCATCTTCACATTGAGATCAGAATCTTTTCAGACCACCCTCGTACAATATCCTGAGTATATAGACTCGGTGTGCGTAAATGCATTTTCTGCACCACCTCAAAAAAAAATAAAAAAATAGCGGTTAGCTTGCTACTTCCTGGCTCACCTGGCCGGCAAAAACCTTGCACTTCCACAGGAAGATTAAAAAGAAAGCATCAAATCTGAAATGCTACTAATCCCCCTGATATCCTTGCCAATACATTCTGGAAGCAAAAGTTCAAGAACAGTGCATCAAAATGTGCCCTGCAGATAATGGAAATCACTTCAGCATCATATCGATTAGACATATGCTAAAGTATGTAATCTGTTCTTTTGGTTTGGACTGTTTCATCCTAGTGAGAGTTATTAAATATTATTTGTGGACTCTTTGGAGTGAAGTACCATGCAGTTAGTAAGATATATAATGCAACAATGAAAATATTGATCATTTTATGCTGCTACTTTCTAATATACTGAACAGTTGAAGCAACAGCACGTTTTCCATCTAAAAAAAATTATTCCTCAAGAATTGGTGACAGTTATTTGTAACTATAAAACATTATTTACCAGCTGCAATGCAGGGATTAATGACTTATTGTCATTTAAACCAACCGAGGTTATATAGTCTATTTTTAAAAAAGGTTAAGCTTATCATATCTACATAAACAGCTACACACAAAAATACACCAAACTTAGCAGGGAGTTGGGTACATTAGAATTCCCTCGATTCTAGAAATACTATTTAAGACCTATTATTAAGTGTGTTAATCCACATTCTGAAAAAAATATAGTGATTCAGCAGCTCACTTTCCAGTAAAGCAAAGGTAATAATAAAAATTATCATAAAAAGAGCTTAAAAAGAGGACAAATATTATTTTGGTGAAAATTAGTTTGACCTTAGAAAAATTAGAATTAGAGTTGGTCAATTTACCTCTGTGAGCTAAAGAGGAAAGAAGTCTATTACAAAAAAAAAACTTATTTTAATCAATTGCACAATATTAAAATACTATCACACCATATAGGTCATAAACCAAATCCCAATATTTATTCAATTAGTATAAAATTTAGTATTTGACTACAAATCATTGGAGAACTAGATAGCACAATTGCAGTGACAATAAAATGTGAATATCCATTATGAAAATAAATCTTCAAGAGCAATGACAACATTAAAATGTATGACAATACAAATGGAAGCATATAAGCATCACAGTGTAGTATTGTTTTTCTTCATGATATAATAATATGTCTTTTGAGAGATTGTGTTAAATAAAAACAACAACAGTCCATCACAGAGTAGCTCTGTGTCAGTGATTATCATACTCTAACCCAAATGAAAGTGAAGTAACCGTATGTACCTTCTATCACCAAGGGTGTAAGATGGAGTAGTCTCAGAGGAGAGACATCCCATCCCATTGTGCACTTCACTCATCCTGAAGTTCACGAGATACTTGGATTGCTAACTTTACCAGCAAATATAATTGCTTTTGTAGTCTTCTCAATCACAATGAAGAGGAATGGGTGGTTGGCATTAAAGACAGGGGGCATGCTGAAGTTGTTGATGGTAGCCACTGAAAGATATAAGAAAGGATTTAGAAGGTTTATCCCATCCAAACAGGTTGCGTCACTGTAAAATTTTCAAGTAATTTGCTATTTTATGTACTACCTGCAACAGTCTTAGTAAAATAATATCAGCTGCAGACAGACCACAAGAAGTAAATGTATTACAATAATAATTAATCTAGGGATGGGTGCATAGTTTGTTTTTTTGGATCCGGATACAGAATTGAATCCTGGATTTGATTTCAGATCTGAATTTCAATTATTCCCTTATCCTACATTTTACTCTAGATTTACAGAATAAACAAAATATTAAAACAGTTGGATATTTTATTTCTAAGATGAAAAAAAACATTTTAAGCCACCAAGTTATTAAATTTTTTAACATCTTATCAATAAGAGAGGTCATGGTAGCCCAATGAGTAGAGTGCTTGGCTATTGACCGGGGGACCCGGGTTTGAGGTGACGACCCTTTGGACACCTCCAACTAAACCCAAGCTGAGTGATTTTTCGAATACCACATTCTTCATGGGAAACCACAGGTGGCACAGGGAAATGAACTGGTCCCTCTACCCTGATGTGTGAATCCACACACCATGGGCTTAGTACTAGGTGAGCTCTACCCTCACTTAACATACCAACCTTCAGGTTGAATACTGTGGTTTTCGGTTACAGAATAAACAAAATATTAAAATGTGTAGGTATTTCATTACTAAAATGAAAAAAAATATTTTAAGCTGCTAAGCTATTAAATTTTTTAACATCTTATCAATGATAATTTTTAAAATAAAATTTGTGAGATATATATTTGTATATTTACCTGCATGGGGCACTTCGATTTCTAAGCCACCATAATTTTTAATCTCCATTCGAGATCCAATTACACACTGCCTCTGGATTCAATAT
Organism: Rhinocypha anisoptera; assembly: GCA_011762765.2. Taxonomy (NCBI): domain Eukaryota; kingdom Metazoa; phylum Arthropoda; class Insecta; order Odonata; family Chlorocyphidae; genus Rhinocypha; species Rhinocypha anisoptera. Next base: position 16,575 of record WURS02227364.1, on the reverse strand, counting down.
CAGTAGCAAATGAAATTCAAGATCCACAGACCTATGATCCGAAAGATCAGATCCTAGACTACGCAATTAAACCTTTTAATGCCAGTGGACCGATCTATTAGCCCTTGGAGTATGTAAGAAAAATGCCTATTGGCCTTGTTTTTTAATATAAAATTTTTTCCTAAACTATATAGTAGAGTAAACATATAAATGAATTATTTTACCTATCCTGGTTGGAATTTAAATTCAAAAATTGAAGTCAACAAATTGATATTAATATATATTATATGATATTTAAATGTGAAAATAAACAAATTTCTTTTTAAAAGCCCAGGCTTTTTTTGCATATACCAGGTAATGGAGGCTGGAACTAAGAGGGTTAAAAACTCATGAAAAAATTTAAAATACTTTATTGCTTCCCCACTCAAAACTACAGAATTACAATTTGAAAATTCAATAATTACTATCCACAAACCTTTACCAATAACAATCCTCAGACAAAAACTACATGTTGAATAACTATTCAAATAAACAAGTTAGTTTTATGTTGAAGAGTGATCTCATGAGTTAACATTAAGTAAAAATTGAAACAAAGCTCACTGCTCCCAGTAAAAAACATCAAATTACACTTTTCTGGATCCACCAGAATAATTTCCCACTGAAATATGCATTGTTCTTTCTGGCTCACTAATGGTTTGAATTGAGTGATGTTTAATATTAATAGTAAATTCAAATGAATAACTACATAATAAAACTGAGGTTGATATAAACGTAAGGGGTAACTATGATCCATCACAAAATTAAAGCAAAAAGAACATATGTACCATACTTATGAAAATTCTATATCTAACGTACTGTTTACTAATAGAGAGTAAAGACAGTATCACAGAACATCATGACTTATAAAGATCATTAGTTTTTTATTAATGGTGATTGGTGAAAAAAGCATTCAACTTATGGCAAAGAAATGTGTGCATTAATCAGTTTCACAATCAGTTGACTCTACTTAAGAAGTACTCAAAAATGTAAATTGCATTGCCATCCATATTTCTAAAAAAAGCAGTGTTACTACTAGGAAGAACTGTAATATCTTCACCAAAACGTACTGAAATGTGTATTCATTTAAGAAAATATACTAAGAGTGGTAAACCTCAAGCTAAAGTGGGGTCATCCCCAACTCCAGCTTTGTGAAAATGCAAAAATTTACCCGCAATCATACACCACTTTACAGACTGTTAGAAGAACAGCTAAGGCTAATGATGTCTCTCACCTGTGACAGCACTAGCCACCGTACCCTCCTCTGACACCTTCATCTCAGCACGATGCATCACCTTAGAGACGTACAGCCGTGAATGAGAAAGCTTCCTCAAGTCACTCTTGACTGCATCAAAGATGTCTTCCAAACCAAGCTGGAAGGAAACAATGACACCCTCAACTCATTACAAGGGATTATGGTTGCTACAAACACGTCACGTAACACACTTAACATAATATTTTTTCTAAAGCATAACCTGCACAATACCGTCAAAGGCTTAAATTTTACTGAAAGTGACATGCAAGAATCCAAGACCGTAGTGCATGATTTAGTATTTTCCTGGTGAACAATTCTGGTGAAATCTTCTCAGGTATTCCACCGGGTTAGGGTACCAGATGCTGATTCGGCTACAGTCGATGGTGGAGCCAGCCATTGAACCATTAGCAGCTGAATTGACAGACGATACACTAACATGGTGGAAAACCCAAGAAGATTTTACCACAAGACCATAATGTTTTCTGCTGTTGTAAGAGAGCTAATGTGCCATGGTGAGGAAAGACTAGGAAACCTGACCAACCCGATCACAGGATCCTGGCAGGTTTTTACTAGGATGACAAAAAATTATTCCTCAACAGCTAGACCTGAGGTAGTAAACAGAACAGGCCAAATTCTTGTCATTTTAATCAACAAATGGGAACAAAGAAACATTACGTAGAGTTCATTAAACTACAGAAACCTCTGGTATACTCTGACCACAGAAACCCATGATAAAACCTGTCATACACTATGGTAAAAATGTTAATTTAATATGCATTTCATATTGTTGTAAAAAAACAGTGACCTTTGCCAATCTAAAACACTCGTGCAGTCAAGGTTTATGAGATTTCATTCAACTGCAGTGACCTTTCAGACATTAAAAAAATAAGGGTAAGAAAAAAACCAAATACTCCTCTAATCCAGTCTTTTGTAAAAAAATAAACAGTGAATATCGAACATCTTATTCATATGGCATATTCAGTGTTTGAGGGGCGTTAATCCTCAATGGTGACTCAACGATTCATGCATGGTAAAAGCAGGAGGAAAGAGTGTCCAGAAAAAGACCTTATTGTCAGTCAAATATACATTCTCTTCTTGTCTATATTCAAAGACACCACAGATCAATAAATGAAAAAAATGAATGACCACATTCACAATAAATCCTTGGGGGCTAAAAGCAGCTTTCCAAACAGATGAATTCACACATGTAGCCACATGACAAGCAACGCCAGGATAATTACTAATCTATTTTAAAGTGTAATCTATTACCACCTCCTCCTGGTACACACAAGAATACTAACCTTCTGCAAGTGTTCCTTCAACTCTACCCGGGTGTTAATGTTGAATCTTGGCAAGAAAACATCAATATTGTCAATCTCTTCGGCATTCGCGCTGTTCTGTGCATCCAGCATTTGAAGGAGGAGGTCGAGTGTCGTGTTGCTCAGCCTTGCAAACACCTCAGCGAGGGAGGTCCCCTTCTTTGGTAAGACTACCAGCATTGAAAGTTCATCACCCTGAGAAGCACCAAGGAACAAGTTCAAAGGACACATCTACTATTCATGCATCATCAACTGCTGCTTCCATGCAGATAAAGTGCTGTCATTAATAGAGGAGATGTATAAAGGAGAATAAATTTGCTTTCAAATATCTTTTCCTGCACTAGACAGGGATCTTTCCTTTATTCTCAATGCAGTATATATGAAATAAAATTCAAACTTTGACATAAACAAAGCAATATCCACTCTAAGCAGGAAATCTGATTCTATGCAGATGAAAAATGATAGGGAATGTCATATCCACAAGAAATGAGAACTCACAAAAATACTTCAATTGAATCCAAGTGCATTTCATTACTTACTTCGTATGGCAGTTCAAGTACATGGGCTTTCATCTCATCTATCACCGCTAGCTTAAATGGCCCAGACTGGTACATCATTGGCACAGTAGCAACCACTTCCTCAACTGGCCTTTGCTGTGTGCCAGCTGACCTCCCTGTAGATGATGGCACCTGTCTCCTATAGTCAGCATAAAACGGCCTGTTCACTGTAAATGTAGAATTGAAGGGCAGAGCCCATGCACCTTGGAAGAAAACTGCATTGCCCATGATGATTTCAGCATCGACTATATCACCTAAAAATAAACAAACAATGCACTCATTAACCCAAGAATAATTAAAAATGAGATTTTTCACTATAGTAAGCCTTTAAGTGAAGCGGGCAAATCTATTGATCCTTGTGGTATGTAAGACAAAGGGCCAATCTGTCAGCCATTTTTTTATAAATATTTTTTTCCTAAATTGTTCAGGAGAGACAAATAGAAATTAAATATTATACCATAAGTGTTTGGAGTTAAATAACAAATTAACTTCAACACATTGATATTACTATAACTAATATCTGAATATATTTATATGTGAAAACAAAATAATCAAAAAACCCTAGGCATTTTTTGCAAAAGATAATGGAAGCTGGCACTAAAAGAATTAATCTGTTAGTTGTCGTTAAAATCTTTCCAACCCACTGAGATGTTATGCAACCATTAACATCATCTTATCCATTGATGATGGAGTTGTTTTTGATGATTTTTCAGCAGCACTTTGTGGAACCTTGTAATAAAAATGTTATGTTTGACAAGAAAATCACATCAAAAACTGTCAACATAGTAGTAGTATTTTCGCTTATAGGGTGTGTGCACAGCTATGGTCATTTAGCACCTCTTCATATCATAGAAAAAACCATATTGGATGGACACAACATTCATGCCGTAGGTGGGACTTGAATCCACAACCTTTGAGAGCTGGAATCGGTTAGTCCCAGCCCTATGATGCTCAACTAGTGGCTGCCTTCCACTAACTGGTCCAAGTTCCACACCTCAAGGTCACCTTCTCTGGGTGTGTGTAACCGCATTTTCCCCCACCATACCCGGTGACCACTCTACCTCGAGGTCAACCTGGCTAGCTAGAACAGCAACCATTTTCAAGTTTACCTGACACAACCATCATATAATCACCACAAGATAAGTTCAAGATTTGGTTTGTGTTGGAGTATCATTAGGGTTGTGGTAAGAATGAATAAACTGATACATATTTCCATTGCTATAAAGGTTAAATTAAAGTTAACAAGTATTTCATATAGAATTATCATATAACATCAAAATATTTGACAGTTGTCAGATTGTCCTGTGTGTAGAGCTTTTAGCTACTGGATGAAGAATCCCAAAATAAGGTCTGCGTGAAACTCCTAGGTATCCCTAACTTAACACGTCATATGATTTTCTGAGACACAAGTCTCAATTTCAGGGATTTCAAACAATTCCAGCGATAATAAATCTGGCATCAATTACAAAAAATTGATGCATAATATACGATAATCACATGATAACTACCAAAAGTACAGACTACATTTTTCTAATCAAGAAATCACCGCTCAAGACAAAACTTCAGTTTTGTGCCCCCTTCTCATAGAGAGCTATATAAATTTTTACCAGCGTTGATATGTGTAAAGTTGGTTCAAAAAGTAACCATAATTGATCATAAAAAATTTCAATCGCATTGTGAAAACATTATGGAAACATTTTATTGTATGCTCAAGCAGATGGAAACCTGCAGTGCGGGTGGTTTCCCAGTCGTCACGTTAAACTGTGACAAAAGCCAAATTGCAACAACAATCCCAGGTGTAGTTGTAATTTGCACGGCAGGAGCAAGTTGCGCCATTCGCCATTGTCACACCACTCGGAAATTTCTTGTGTCACTCATACATTTGTTGTCATGAAGAAACAACTTTCATTACACGTGCCTCACAGCATTCATGTTTATTAATAGGTTTTTCCCACGTTCACTTCAGTTAATTGTATCATGCCATGATGTTCTTCTTTGGAGTATGTCCCTGAGGTAACCACCATGATTGCTTTGGTTGCCGACGTAACAATGAATGTGACAAGTAGCAGCATACACGGCAAGATTCTTAATGCTTGAACATTTAACATTTAATGTTGATAACGTGCAATGCCTATGTACTGTTGAGGATCACAACATGATTTAATTTTTTTATGATCATATTAGTGTTACTTTATACTAACCCCCATAACTTATATAAATCGCAGCTCTCAATTATGAACGAATTCTCACGAAAACTATTATGCTAATGTCCTCACTAAACCTACCAGCTGAAATCAAATGTGAAATGCGGCCATGTGTTGCAGATGACACCCACTGGTTGACTGCATCGGCGGCCTTTGGTGGATTCTGCAACTCCACACCTCTAATTGTAGATGCATAATGAGTCTCGGCTAGGTACTCAAAGTCAGGCAGAAGAGGACGATTGGCATCTGCAAAAATGGCATTGGCACACTCCAGAGTGTTGCTGCTCTTGTTAGCCCGCTGCCAAGAAAAGCATTAAGCATAAGTGCACGTATCAAAAGCCAAATAAATTCTCTGACCAAATACATAATTACATAGAGGAAAATTGGTAAGCAAGAGTATAGTTCAACACACCTATTTATCAAGGAAAGAATCTGATTTGTTCACATTTCTCATAAAGGAGTTCTACCCTAATTTTCCATGCTCAGGAACCCTAGTTATTAATTATGGTCAGGACCTTATATCTTAGTGCGATGAGATTTATTCATGCCCACAGACAGTAGCAGCTTACTATGAAAATTATAAATTAAGAATTTTCAAAAAAATTACAAGGACTGTCACTATATAATATACCAAAAACACTAAAACATTCCTAAAATCTTCCTAAAAATAAAAATTCCTAAACTAAATATAACTAAAATCATTCTCTTACTACATGCCTGCTTATCTGTAAAATAAATACAAGGAAGCCAAAAGAGAATAAATTTCGGAAAACAAACCACACACATAAGGCTTCTGCACTTTCAACAGTGCTTTGTACACTAAGTTTTCTTCTCTGGGCAGCTGTATTGCATGACTCAATTAATGTGTTTCTTTTGTAGCAGTGACAATTTTTTGCAACCACTTCACTCCTAAAGATGTTTTCTGTTATATGAGAAACATTTTACAGACCATTTGATTCCCAGTATAGAACCACATCCAACACATCACCACACTATACATGCTATTACTTCTATCTTGAGTTATAAAATTCATAATTGTTAAATAAATTATTAATATTCATTATAACAAACATTAGGGAATATATAGCCCATCCTAAATTTTTTTTTCAGATCCATTCAATCAATGTGCTCAAGCAAGTTCCAAATGATAAGATTGTTTACTGGTGAATGAATAATAAGAGTGAGGTGTTGACCATTTCAAATAATAGAAATATGAAGTTTAATACAAAAGTATGAGATCCTAAAATATCTTTTAAAAAACTTTTTTTTGGAACAGAATGAACTGCAAAATAATGTTTTTATAACTGCAATAGTGAAAAAGGATATTTACAAAAAGAAGTGAACTGATAATACGAACTAAAAATATAAATGAAACTCATCATTTCGGGCCTAACTTTGTGAAATGTATTAAGCATATTGATGAGAGGAAAACACTTGGTGATTCCACAGAAAGGTTTTATTTTTCAAAACTACCAAGGTTTCGACATTGAACGTCTTCATCACCTAACAACATGAAACATCGAAACCTAGGTCGTGTTGAAAAATAAAAACTTTGTGGATTTCTGAAAGAAAATTTCTGTGGAATTACCAAGCATTTTTATATCAGTTTATTTCATTTTTTATATCATTTTTATCAGTATATTAACAAAGGCATAAAGAAGACATTAATAATCTTGGAGCATAGCCCTTATAGACGCAGAATTTTTAGTCTTTTAGGATCAAACACAGTTTTCTGAAACACCAAGTTCTTTGGGACAAGCAAAACTTTAAGCCTGTATGTATTTCTAATAAACTCAGCCTTACATGATGAATATTGAAAGTACTTCGAAAGTACTGAGCAGTCTTTGAGAGTACAGTGACTCTACCATTGTACCACTCTAGTTCATTTTGGCTCTCTCTTAGCGATATTACACACTTTTCTCTAACAGGTGGATCCCATCGGCTGTGTGCTAGGGGAAAAAAATTTTTTTAACCCTCAAAAAATGCATGTACCACTTACGTGAATCTAGAATGACCAACTGAATTAAAATGGAGATTGATATTTGTTTCAATGGCATTTCCCCTAGTCGGAGATATCATGTCAGGATGAATTCAATATCCAATTTTGCATTCCTCTTTTCTGGCCATTGAATGAATGACAAGACTTTTGAAATCCAACTGTTAAAGCAACAACACTATTTTTACAGAAATAACATCACCTTCTTTCTTTACTCATTTTTTTGTCTACAATTCCCAAGCGATGTACACACATGCATATTCCATAAAAAAACATAATAGTGTAGTTTGTAATAGCTTTCAGATTAAAGCGGTACTTACCATCATTGCCTTCAAAATTGATCGGTATCCCCGCCTCACAATATTTGAATCGTTTGTTAGATTAAGAACTTCTCTTAACTGGGATTCAGTATTTCCAGCAGCACCCTCAGTGATGAGCGCCAAAAGGGACCATACACCAACTGGAGACACCACCAAGTTGTGATTGTACCGACCATCTTCATTCTCTTCATGAACTATCTCCTTTGTAGGCAAAACAAAGAACATGAGACAGTCCACACAGCTTTTCCATTTTGAGAGTTTTACATTAATGTCTATTATACTCAGCTCAGTTATTACAGAATACCCTTGATGGCAAAATTTCTAGTATTTGAGGTAGATCTTGGAATTCTTCATGAGACAGGGATGAGTTATGAATGAATTATGAGAGCTAATGGTGCTGCTAATTCAAATAGATTTACTGCTTGCTCTGGGGCCAAAAGTGAACAAGGAATTGAATGTCTAGTTGCACAAGGAGTAATGTGATATGTCATTTTATAATAGACTAAAAGGCCTATTAAGAAGGGTAGTGAAAAGCAGCCTCTTCATATTGACAATGAGTGAAATGTTATTGGCACCAACCACTGCAGGCAGTCTGCTAAGTTAAATCCTTCACAATTCTTTTTCCAAGAGCTATCAATGAGCATCCATTAAGATTAAAAATAAATGTAAAAATATGCTCCTATAAAATCGATCATTAAAATCACCATGGAAACAAGCTGACTTTGGAATAATATTATTTATCAATAAAGAGCCATACATGCAAGCATAAAAATCAACATGTTATAAAGTTAAAAAGGCAGATGTAACAGGCCCATAGAAAGCTAAATCGTGTTCATGAATCTTGCATAGATTCACCAAGAGAATAATACAGTTTTGAAAGAATTAATTGCTTAATTTAATACTTGTAGATGCTTATACAGTAGAATCCTGTTATAACACAAGTCTAAGAGGACAGAGTTTACACCCACTTTATTACTGGAAACTAAGTGGGAAACAATAAAAACTTGGTAAAACTAAATTTATTTGCGGAATACAATAGAAATTGATGTTTTATGATTTAAATGTGTAAATATGATTGCTTGAAGTAGCGCCATTGTGACATGTTTCGGTCGAGATAAAATTCACTACAAAGTTACCTACTACTAACAAAGAAAATAGTCAACGTAATCATTTTGATGGTGACGGAACATGATGATATCCATGGTATTTCCGAACCGTGGTAAAGTGAGGCTCGTTCTAATGGGATTTTACATTTTAATATCTACTAAGTAGCCTACTAAAGAGATGCAGGCCCAAGGTACTTCAAAATTGTGAATCTGTCTTTGTGTGAACATAGAGCACCAAAACATATGTTTAAATGGTAGCAAGGAAAGGTGTAAGGAAGTGGTAGGAGATTTAATTTTAAATACTGGGTAGATTTTGCCAGTTAATGTAGAAAAAGATATGGGATCAACTTAATTCTGTTAACTAAATATTTCGGTAACTGAATTAGAACCTGAGAATACAATATCATCAGAGAATAGAATTGGCAATGGTTAAAATAAACTACTTCGGGCTCCACTTAATGAAACTATGATTTTAATGGGGTAAAATAAACTCTTTCTCTAAATATAAACTTATTTATTAATAACCAGGTTTCATTGTAGGTTGTATATACCCACATCACCAGCGTATATAAGTATGAATTCTGTATAGGTTGCCACATAATGTTACTTAGCAACAAAATTTGGTTGTAAAGAAATTAAATGAACTGAGGTCATCACCTGGTGGAATTCCATGATTAAACAAATAAAAGGTTGTCACTTGTAATATATCCAAATAAAACAGAAAAATAACTTTTAAAAAAATAATTTTTTTAAATATGACCAGATTTGAAAACAATTGTCAAAAACTGTCGTGTTTTTCTATGGAAATACATAAAAGTGACAACCTCTATTTGTTTCGTGAATAAATTAGTTTGTGTGTGGATATGTGAAACTTATTTTACTCCATATAGAATCATATATGTAGTACATATTTTATAAAACCTACCGATAAGGAGTGTGCCTACAAAAAATGTGGTCTCAGTATATTTTAAGAGATAGTCCCCCACGATGAAAACCTTATTGGCAAGGTGCAAGAAATTGAATACTCCGGGCCTGTTGTGAAAAATTCCCTTTTATGGCATGAAACATCAATCTGATTTCTGATTACGCTGAAGACACGAAATCAAAATTTGTTGATGACACCAAGTAGTGGCCCACCAAGAAAATTATTGTCCCTGGACCAGATGTCATGAATGAAAGTTGTTGTTGTTGAAAGTCAACTGATGGGGAAGATTAAGTGGACAAATAAAAATAGGGGAGTGGAATACAAAATTATTTGGATTTAGAGAAGTTGACAAATGCCAAGATGGAAATGGATAGGCTCATGCTGGACGATTTTGGAGCAAAATTCACTGAGATGGTCATCACTTGGGAGAATTCCATGATTAACAATGTTAGTTTCAATACTTGGTACATTTCCACACCCATATACAACAGACCACGACCAGTTTCAACTATGATCGTCATTATCTGGTCACCAGACGATGATGGCTATTGTCGAAACCAGTCTGTGCTCTGTTATATTTGTGTGTAGAAATATACTATGCATGGAACCTAACACTGTTCATTCTAGAATTCCACAAAATTAAATAGCCCTGTGAGAACAGGGTGATTACCTACGGAGGTGATCAATAGATAGCAGGGGTGGCACCTATCATAATAGATTAGAAATGGGGAAGAATCGTGTTGAATGTACAGCAATAGAATCTTAAGCTGCATCCGAAGCTGTTAGGATTTAGGTAGCATTAATGTAGGTGTCTAGCTCAAAGGTTCCTAAATCATCACCTTTCTGGAGGCATATAATCAATGTATAATGTACTGAACCAAAATGGGCTACTTCATCAATCATCTTGAAAATTCCACCTGGAGAATTGTTCACAAATGTAGTAATTGTCCACCAACATACCACTGTGAAGACTGTGAAACACTCACAACACTGAGTATTCTGGGAACCTCTATGCAGTGTCACTTTTAAAAAACAATTTCTCCATCCTAAAACTGGTAGCTGGAAGAGATAGCTAAATTTTCCCACTCATTTTTTTTACTTTTTCAATTGTCCACACACATCACTGGGCCATTTACAGCGTCACAGTATAACAATTTATAAAATGGACAAAACACATAAATCCATGCCCTAGATGGAGAAAGAAAATCCACTTAGCCAGGATTCGAACCTGTGGCCTATAGATTGGAAGACAAGGACATTACCCTGCCACTGTTGAGGGCATAATGCTGCCTAACATGCTTAGCCATCCTTCAAAAAGATGACATCCTCCCTAAATAAGATGCATTTAGGTGCACATATGGCAAAACCAGTTGTGCTCCATCCACCACCACCAAGTGGACAAAGCACCGGGAGATGGCCTCATCAGTGAATTTTACTTTCCACCAGTTGACGGCCATCTCAGTGAATTTCACACATGTCATGTTTAGTTGCAGATTAAACCATTAAATTAGAAAAGTGGCTCATCGACAGAATGATAGTGCAGTTGTATACACCAACATTCAACCAAACAGAAGAGGAAATGTGTGAAGTTTATGAACAATTGGAATAGATCCTCAAAATAGTGAAGGGGAAGGAAAACTTATTGTGAGGTATCAATGGAACATAATGGCAATAGAAAACCATGAGGGAGGTGGCCTATTTGAATACGGCTTAAGTAAAAGGAATGCCATGGGAAGAGGGCTTGCAGGAATACGACATGAGAAAAGTCTATGTTTGTGGAAAAATAATCTTTGAGCAAAATCTGAGACTAAATATGCAAGAAAGATGTTAGAAGAAGGTAAGATGTCAGATTAACAACCCAGACAGCAAATAGATATTAATAGGTAGATTAATAGATATCTACATAGATATATTATTGTCCAAAAACAGTATATCTAATAGATATCTATTTGCTGTGTGATGCTGGATATATAATGGGATATGTCTAATATATATCTATAGAGTGACTCCCAAATGTATCCCATAGTTATCTATAGTGTTTCCCATATATATCTAACAGATATCTTTTGGGAGATATCTTTTAGATGTATATCTATTAAATATCTAATAGATATCTATTGGTAGATCAGCTATGGATAGGCATGATTTAGATATGTTTGCTGTGTGGTGCTGGATATATAATGGTATATAGAGTGACTCCCAAATATATCTGATTAATATCTCTAGAATGGTTCCCATATATCTATATCTAACAGACATCTTTTGGGAGATATCTTTTAGATGTATATCTATTAAATATCTAATAGATATCTATTGGTAGATCAGCTACGGATAGACATTTATAGACATGATTTAGATATCTATTTGCTGTCTGGGAATATATTCTCATTATAACAAAAGAAAAAAATCACAAAACATCAACAAATGTCTCTAAGTATATATAAATAAGGACAATTTCTTAGGGTAAAAAGGGCATAAGGGGGACTGCAAAAGGGAAGGGCGTATCAATGAGAAGACAGTTGAGGGGAGCGACTTGGGTAAGGGTTGAGCAAAAAGAAATAAGCAAAATCTGAACCAGAGAACATCAAATGGATCAGAAACTGGGTCACTAAGAAAAGAGGATGAGATCAATTAGAGGTCTTTGACATGTGGGTTTGGAGAGGGTAAGGCAAAATAACTGCAACTGAATATGACAGCAGGCACCACACTGACTGTCACAGAGTAGTAGTAGTTGTGTAACGGTTACACAGTTTATATTACCATATTTACTCAAGCACATCCAATTGAAAAAGTTCAACGAAAAAAAAGACAATTTCAATTGAACGCTCCACTTGATTTTTCTCCATTGATTTTTTTTCCATAGGATAGAAAAAATGGAAATAATTCGATCTCGTAATGGAGTATTGTCAATGAGGAGGAGGCTGCGATCACTCCATCAATGAATTCCTGATACCTTCTCTCTTTTAAATTCCGAGGAATGTAGATAGCAAGAAGCATCGCATGTGGGTAAATATGGCACAACTGGGCGGGAATAACGGTGAGGGTTGAAGAGAAGCATCTTACATGTGGGATAGAAATATACATGTTTCTACTTAAGTGATTTTTTCTGTTGCGACAAAAAATTGCAAAACAACAAATGTTAGAAAATCTGTGCAAGACCAAGTCATCGGAAGAGGTTTATCGACAGTGAAAATTCAAAAACACGAGTACCTCGAACCTAAGGCATGTGATGGAATAATACTTTCAATTAATTTCACTAGAAATACTGTGAATATTATTTCAATTCCCAGTCCAAGTAAACCAAGAATGCTAAGAGAAATGCGAATATTTCGAACTGGATGTATAGCCAGTCGGACAATCTCATGAAAGATAACTGTTGGTAGTATTTGAGCCGCCTTCCTGTTTATCCTTTCGGTGGATCCTATATGAGATTTTTAAATTTACTACGCACTATGACGATGAAAAAATAATTTAGTATCACCTACAGGAGATGCATCATCGCATTTCTTCACAATAATCTCGACCTCTTTCTGAGTTCCGTTTTTTCCCTGGAATTACACCGCAAAGACTTCCTCTGACTTCCACTAACTTTATAAACAGATTCTCTTGATAAAACATGCATGTCGTCAAATACATCCTCTAGCTACGACAAACAACCATGGCCATCCACACAATATTAAAACGCGAAGTAAAATTTTTAGAACATTAGCAATCATTAACTGGTTTCGATACAGGTACAAAAATATCAGAAGCTTCAAAACACAGCTAATGAACTTGTTGAACAAGGTGTTCCCTAGTCATATTAAAATATTTTCATCGAGGTAGCAGGATGTAATGAGGGTAATCAGTCGTGGAATTCGCATGAATCATTGATACAACACTTTGTTTACCTGATAGAGAAAAACAGCACCCATAGATGGTACAGTAACAAAATAATAAGGAAAGAATAAGATCGCATTTTCTCTTACCTTGAGAAGGTTCTTCGCGAATATTTCCAAGCTATGATGCACTGTTGACAACGACGATGTTCCTTCTCCTAGACATACTGATAAACTTAACAGCACTGCCAAAATCCCCAAGAAGTCTATGAAAGGAAACAATAGGATTATTTTGGGAAAACCAAGAAAGTGTGCTCAAATTTTAAAAACGCTAAATCAAATTTCGAGTCATCGTATCCCATGAAAGTAAATAAAATTAAGATAACATCATGAAATATTCTTCCTTGGTAAAATACAAGAAACTATTACACACGTGAATTCATATTTGCTCAGCGTTGCGAACGACCTCTAACAAGGAAGGACTGACTGAGACTGATGGGGACGGACTGGGATTGGCATTTGGGATTTCCCCTCTTGCCCTTCGGCCTTGAAGCTTTCCCGTTGTGGAGAGGAACTGGATTTCCTGTAAATCGCACAATGACGAATTCAAAAGAATCGACCAAACGTATCACATTGAAGTTCTGTGGGAGGGAGAAGATACTTTATAAAAATATTCCTTTAAGAGAATCATTTCATGAATTTGTTTGGTTCTGGTATATTCCAGTTCTTTGAATTACCCCATCTTTATGGAAGGCATACATTAGTCCACTAAGACGCACAATAAATTCTAACGTCGAAAAGCATTTTCATGCTTCGATAGATACGTCTTAACTTTAACCTTGCTAAGTTTCGGATTCGAAATCGGTTCCTGTATGGAGCATTTGTAATATTCCAGCATTGTGCCTGGAAAATGTTTTCTTCGATGACATGCGCTGGGTCAGTCTATACACTCGTCTTCATCCATAAAACGCACGGTAAATTCCAAAAAAGTGACCTACCAGTATATGGACTGTGACCGGGTTATCTCTTCTCCTCGGTCACACAGGTCACCAGTGTGATTTTCGATAGGAAAAAAATGTTGGTGATAAAAGCGCCAAACTAATGGGCAGAAAAGTGAATAGCACTTTTTTCATTTGTCCTTTGTGTGGCACCAAAAAATTTTCTCGAGGTTCATTTAAAAAAAACAACTATTAAAGTAGCTAACCGTTGAACTTACTGCATTTTAAAATTTCTCACTGCAATATTGTGATCATTCAGCTCTTGAAGTTAAATAGTTGTAGTACCTACTATAGTATGGCAATAATAATGGCGGCATCTCTTATTTAGGTGGTGCAGTCAAAAAACTAAATTACCGAAAATTCCATGTTTAGTGCCATTAACTCTGAATTATATTAAACATTCAATCAAGATTGACTGAAGAAACGTCAGCACGGAAATTTTCCGACTTCTATACTCTGACTCAAAACTGAAAACCTTTAATCCCAAATATGCCCAAGGGGAAGCGGCTACACAGCCTGTGTGCCCATTTGGCACATGGTGTAGCTAACATAGTTTCGACTGTGTCCAACATAATCCCATACTGACAGTTTTAAGTGGGACCAGGATAATTTTAAATGTATGCGCCAATCACATTTGAAGAAGATGCAGTGTTTCAACCCTAGCAAAAATTTAGTGTAAAGGAAAGGACAGAAATTGTAGGATGAATCAGCCAGTCCAATTACTTGACCTCACATTCATTTTTTTTCATCCACATTCAATTCTAACCATTCATATGTGCTGGAACTGCATGTTATTATATTTTACTTTGGCCAGAGAGCATTATACTGTAGTAAGGACTCTTCAAGTAGCCATTTACGTATATGATTTTAAATTCCTCCTCTCTTGAGGTAATTCCCAACTTGACAGTTCAGTCACGAGATAATTTTCCCATTCTACATGGGTTTTCATAAAATGTTTCTTATCTTTAAATTACCATTAAAAATTGCGCTCTTCAAAATTAAGATTAACTGAATAGGTAGGTACCTATTCAAACAAGCAACGTTTCTAAATAATTTTACAGAAGCTAATTTGGGATTACACAAAGACAACTTTGACAGAGTATGTCTTGACTGTAATAACTGATTAAATCCTGTACCAAAGCTGATCATTCTTTTATTAATAATAAAAATAATTAATTTGTAATAAAAATTCCCCTGCATAAGTTATCACCAGTCATTTTGGAAGAATATCCAGTGCTTCAGCAGTACATTTTCTTATAATTTCACATACATAAAAAGGCTTGAACATTGAAAGCCAAAAACATTAATTAATGAGGTGAAAATTAACACAGGGTATGGGGGGGTTGACAGGAAGATGTTACCCAGAAAATCAATGTTTTGGTTAACCTGGAGGTCGCCGGACCTTGAAAATGTATTGTTTCATAGCCAAGTATTCTACTAACTGGACTATTATATCCTTAAATCATATAATACATTGTAAATTAGTATTGCTTAATCACTTAAAGAACAAGTAGATTCAGTCAATTTCTTACGGCTTTGGAGAGCAATCAGTTGACTTCCCACTACCCACCCTTGAATACTAAAGAAAGGAACAATAATCCTGGCAAATACAAACTAAAATGAAAATATTATATAAGATAGACAAAAGGAGTAAAAATCATACCATAATACTGAAACGTTTGTTTCTGTTGATAGACCTATAGTAAATCCTCTTCAAATTGCTGGAGGCTGTATCTTTCATTGATGTAAAGTCATACCTTTACTTACCTTTTGTATCCTTAATTAACACATAGAAAGTATTTCAGGTCTCATTGAATTGGTATTGGACTCCAGGGAGTTAATGAAAATATTTCATTACTTGGAGAACATTAAGGAATCCAAAACTGGCCCAGTTTGTCTGAAAGTTTTATTATATTCAATTAAATGTTAATATTGGTGAAGATATGATTTTTTGGCATTTTCTCACATAAACTTACCATTACACTTATTAAAGTTCACTGTGGAGGCCGTCACTTGGTGGAATTCCATGATAGAGTGATGGTTTTTTAATAACTATTATATT
>WURS02227253.1:7500-19867 GCA_011762765.2 Rhinocypha anisoptera | reverse complement strand
AGAGAGAGAGAGAGAGAGAGAGAGAGAGAGAGAGAAAGAGAGAGAGAGAGAGAGAGAGAGAGAGAGAGAGAGAGAGCTCACCACCACGGTGACAAATCACCCTTCACTCGGAACCAGACAGGTTCGAGACATTATCCGGAATGTCTTGATTGCAAAGCTGTTTTTTGCATCACAACCTGATTGGGAATCAATGAATTTACTTCTTAAACTTGAAACTCTAACTTGGCTTTTTAAGCTAATAAAACTAAAAGGAAAACAACTGAATCCCGCAAGATGTACTTTGTTTGAACTTTTCATTCAGATTTTTTTTATTATTTTATATTAATTTTGTTACACATATCATTTGAATCAATGTGTAATCAATTTTAAACCAATGGTCATCTGCATTTTTATATATTCGTTATGTTTGGAATAGCAAGAAACTCTGTGTATTTACGTAGGAGAATTCTCGGAAGTTTCTTTGCTAAAAACATCTTCAAAGTAACGTATTTCTAGAAACTTTCTTTACGGTTGGTTCTTCATGTGATACCTTCTTCTGAGTCAACTTTTCATTCGGTCAGTTCGAATGTAGAAAAAAATGATATATTTATTGTTAGCTATTTTAGTATTCTTATAAAAAAATTAGAGATATTTTATATGTCCGGTTGATTCAATATTGCACGCATTTTCCAGGTGCGTATCTCTCTCTCTCTCTCTCTCTCTCTCTCTCTCTCTCTCTCTCTCTCTCTCTCTCTCTGTGATATTGATTTAATAGCCGATGGCGACAGTTGAATCGTACACTGACCGTCTCACTGGCGGTAGCGAGAATCTGACCGAGTCACGCTGCGCCAGCTCTCTCTCTCTCTCTCTTTCTCAGATTCATTCACAGACTGTCTCAATGTGATGCCACTAGCAGTGTGGGGCCGGAGTGGAACCAACTAGCTGTTCTGTTAGCAGGCAAGCAGGCACCATGGTAGTGAAGTGGCAATGCTCGCTCAATTGGCTTGCCACTTGGCTGTGGTGGTTTGGCCTGTCCGTCGTTCATCCATCCACACGGGAAGAGTGAGTGAGAGAGGCATGCTCGGCCCGACTAACCGCCAGTCTGCCGGCAACGCTCCAACCCGACACACTACCACACACACCGTCACAACATCACACCACAAACCGAGTGTGTGCTAACTTCAAATCTGCCGGCGCGCCAAACTCGAACTCATCTCAGCGCTCATTTACACTTATTAACCTACTACTATACTTTTCTCACTCTCTAACTAATAACACCGACCTCCTATTTATTATTTATATTCCTTCACGAATCGAATTATTAATCCAAGTAAAAGTGCAATCTTGATTTGTGTAACTTGTGTTTTTGAGTTTGTGTGTGTGTATGTGCGTGGTAAGGATATTGTGATTGGATTTTGTTGTTATTAAAATTTCAACTCTCTTCTCTCTTCCTAGTTCGTATTTTTTAGTTTCTAGTTCATATATTATAGTGCTATTTTCACGTTTTCCATTTTGCAAATTAAATTTTTGTTTTTCAAGTTTTGTTGTTTTACTTTGCCTTAGTGGTAGACTGAATATTGGGTAGCGATGCATTCGAGTGTTGACCCTGCACCGTACTCCAAGCATAATCATTGTGTGTGTGTTGTCTCAAATTCCAAGCACCTTTCATCTCGCTATCCCGATTTGTTTGCCCAATGCCTTCTCCTTGGTTGCTGTTGTGTGTTAATCTTTGATTACAGTTTTTTTTGAGTTGCTCGTATATGTTTCGATTCTTTCGGTGCACTCATCGGCGTAATTATAAGTCCCTGAAAGAGGTGGGGGAGTGCAGTGTGTGTTGTGTGTGTGTGTCTTCTTGCGATCTCCTCCCTTCTGTGCCGGTTTTTTCGGTGGTACACACATTCCAGTAATTGTTTGGTGGCAGTGGCACATTGACTCGTCCTAGCATTCGAGCTGCCCAGTGGTGCGGTACCGGGTTACCGCACTCATTACCGCTTGACGCAACTTTAATTTTAACTTAATTAATTCCTCTGCTTCTCTTTCTCTCTATCTGTCTCACAGCCTATGTCATTGCCAGACGTGTTCTCATTTTTCTCTCTCTCTCTCTCACATTCTCCTCATCATCCACTCACAACCCCTCCTGTCGATCAGTCATCTCGAATGTAGTGACCACAACAAGCACACCGCTTAACACGCTCCACTTGTTGGATATCGAGTTACTCTGGCACTCATCACTAGACTTTGATCAACATCATCACATCTAGAGATACACCTGTCTCGCGTTCAATTGATTGAAAAGTACTTAGTCTTCGTCAACGCATCGTAGGTGTCTTGGTGGGTGAATACAACTTCTTGGGCCAGCGGAGTAGATCATGTGGGCATCATCAATTTAAACTAGTTTAAAATTTCAATTTACCCACTGCCTTGTGTGCCGCCGCCGTTGGTGGCACCGTGCGGCGATCGAGAATCGTTACATTGATATATTGTCTTGCTCGTGTGTCTCTGTTTCTGCCAGTCGCTGCGTGCTTCATCGTGCTCATCGTCATCGTCTTTGGCGAACTCATTACTGGAACCAAGTAGAAGAAGAGAAGGATACCCCCGGCGCGCTCTTGGAGGGCCAATCCTAACGGACGATCCCGGTGCCCGGACAGTGCCACACAATAACCCAACCACACAGCATGGGGCATTGCAGCAGGGGAGCAAAACTGGGCTCCACTTGAGACTCCAACTCATCGTACTCGCCGGCTATCCGCCACTCTTGTCTCACTTTTGCTTGCTGTGTGCTCACAATAAGCCAACCTTTGAGCCGGTTGGTCTCTGTGTGTATGTGTGTGTGTGTGCCCACACTAGTACCCTTGTTCAACTTTTCCCAATTTTCTATTATGCCATGAAGAATATTTGCCACTTGTCCCCCTTTTTTGCTTCGATTACGCCACGATCGAGAGGACCAGTCGTCTGGGAGCCACTGTGAATGGACTTGGCATTAGAACCAGGCGATAGTGTGTAGCACAGATTACCGCCGATGCTGCTGCTGTTGCACCGTGCATCGAGCCGAGGAGTCAAATTGATATAAACGGCCCCACCGTGGCGCATCTTCCAATCTCTCTCTCTCTCTCTTCCTCTACACTCTTCTAGCTCGTTTCTCGCCATTCTCTCTTCCCAACCAACCGGCAAAAACCGACCCAAAAGTGATAAAGTCTAATCGTTCCTTTTTCCTTTAGTGAAAACCCCACAATTTTTGCTTTGCTACTCACGTGGAAGTGTTGTCTTTTGCGTTTGCTCGCTCACTGGTCACTTAGTGTGTTGCTTCTTCTGTTTCTCCACTATCCAACCAGTTTGTGCTTGTCTCTATTTCTATGTGGTCCCAACACGATGCTCATCTCACTAGTCATTCGGCTCGTGCTGATTTGCTCGATTGTTGGTGTCGAGTGATGAGTGTGCACATTGGTGCTTAATCCTCTCGTTCATCGAGTCATTTCTCCCACCGTGTGGTGTGTTTCACTAATCATCACCGCTCCCGGTGACTTCCTACTTTGTGCTATCTTCACTTTCTCTCTCACTCTCTCCCTCTCTCTCTCTCGTGTTTTAATCCCTCTGTCCTGGTAGCCCATTCTCTTTCTATGTATGTGTGTTTGGCGACTCGATGAATAGTGCCCATACACAACACAACACTTCATCATCATCAACATGACGCGATCTACCTTCCGTAACAACTCTGATCAACTTGGTCATCACCACCCCAATTCCACCCACCAACTCACCATGAATGACCCGAAGAGGTCACCATCGACGCAACTAGGCCCACGGGGCGCGACCCCCTTCACAACCCTCCCGACCGGGCCTAGGAGCCTGCAGAGCACGGTGTGGCGCTGGACGCTTTCGCTTGTGCTTGCTCTAGTCCTCAGCGGCAGTGGTCGCGCCCTCTCCTTCCCCTACGACGATACAGGTTGGTCCCTACAACACACTCCAAAACACACACTCACTTACAGAGACACGAGGACAGACCAGACACGCAACCCTCTTCAAAACCCATTTTACCTCATTCACTACCACACACCGACAGTGAGTAAGAGAAAGAGAGAGAGAGAGAGAGAGAGCCAGTTCATTCACCGGTGCGGTGTGACAGAACGCCAAAGGCTACCCCCTTTCTCTCTCATTCACTCATTGTTCGCCTTCACTGCACACCTTTTGTCTCATCGATGTGCGGTGTGTAATTATTTAAAATTCAAATTCACTTGCATGTAGATGCCGTGTGCCATCTTGGAAGTTTTTTTGTTTGTGTTGTGAAAAGCTTTACCCACCGTGTGTGTATGTGGCAAGTTAGAGACTTTGAATCTAGGACAAAGTTTGCTCAGTGTGAATTTGCAGTTGTCAGTGTGTGTGAATATTGACCTAGAGACCACGGGATGAGACCTGAGAGTGGCACTCGACCTTAATGGAGAGACCACCTCATATGGTGCTGGTCTTGGGCACATGTGTTCGTCTTCCAACTTTGCAATTGGTCCTAGATCAAGGTGTCTCGGGCGGCCGAGACAAAACACATCCTTCAGTGGAGTAGTCTCGTAGGCTCGTCTCGACACTCTCGGTCTTGGCGACATGTTCCAATTAGTCCTGGTGAATAATTGATGAGCTTCTCTTCCCTTGGCTGATCGATTGACGCGTTCCCTTGCCTCACACACTCACACACACAAACACACACACTCGTTCAATTCGGCACTTTTAATTAACAGTCAAACATCCACTGGAGCGATCGAATCGACATGTCACCAGCACCCCACCAGATTCGAGCCTTTTTTGGAGATGGTGGTTCCCTTCAAGACAAGCAGAGTCGAAGATCGAGGCTAACCGATTGGCAAATGCAAGTACGAGTCGAATCAAGTCGACTCCGAGTAATAGGAGCGATGATTGATATTCCTTGCTCGCTTGCTTCTTGTTTGCCCGATTGCCCGACGAGAGAAAGAGAGAGAGAGAAAGATAGAGAGAGAGAGAGAGAGAGAGAGAAAGAGAAGAGTCGAGCGGTGATTAATCGCGGACACATTAGAAATGATCAAACTTCTACTTTCTCTTACTCAGCTTCTTCACCTCCCCCACACGATAGTGGCCTTATATACCCAAAATGAGATGAGATTTATGATTTAGTATATTTGGTTCTATACTCACTTCTTCACTCTCTCTCTCTCTCTCTCTCTTTTCTCTTTTCCTCACTCTTCAATGAGCACTGTACTTTCGATGTCATTAGAAGTCGATAATTTTTCTCCGCCACCAAAGATCCTGACGCCCAACGTATGGTGGTCGACCAGTAGATGGTGTGGTCTATTTGAGAGCGACTACTGGTTTTGCTTGTATTCTACACATTACGCTAGGTTATGCCAATCGATCGATGAAATATAAGTGTGTGTATGTGTGTGTTTGTATGATTTGAGAAATTGTCGATTGCATTTGAAGTTCATTCAACAAATAACTATTAACTATTAACTGTAGGTAGCTAGACTGTTGCCAATTTCTCTCTCACTCTCATTCTCTCTCATTCTCTGAGTGATTAATTGTTCCAGTGTGCTGCCAACTGTAAACCTCGTTTCGCCTGATTTGTCATTTTTAATCAAATTCTCATACATTTCTTTCTCTCTCATTTGTTTCTTATCCACTTCACAACATCACACCGTATTTCACACAATCACCGAGATAGAGAGAAGAGAGAGAAAGAGAGAGAGAGAGTAAGTTTTTCTCATTTACACCTCAATTTAAATGTTTTCTTGTTTTCTGATTTCATTTTAAATTTAAATAAATGTTATTACTATTACATTAAATTTATATTATTATTATAATATTAAAAATAAATCTACTACCCACCAACACAGACACCCAATTTATAATAATAATAATAATAATAAGAGGAAAAGGTGATGATAATAGTTGAAATGTGTAAAAGGGTACGTTTGAGTAATGTATTTCGATTTATATGTGTTAATTATTATTATTATTATAGTATTAATATTAACACAACTCAAGTGCAAAATGTGAGTCATATCAAGTTCTTTGATTCTTCTTCTTCTTTTCGTTCCAAATACCGCCTGAAGCAAGTGTTCCATTAGAGAGAGAGAGAGAGAGAGAGAGAGAAAACTAGGAAGAAAGAGGGAGAAACCCATACAAGAGGGACTTTCTAATTCATCAGTTTGGCCTTTTGGCGTTTCTTTGGATCGTAATGGAAACTTATATTTTTTACCGACACTCACTCACTTTCATTGGAAAAGTGATTGGTGATAGAAGAGAGAGAGAGAGAGAGAGAGAGAGATAGAGAGAGAAAATTAACTTGAAGAAAGTATAATATTAATAAAGTTATATTTTTATGTTGTAGAGAGAGAGAGAGAGAAAGTGGGAAAAAGAGGGAAGGAGAAAGAGTAAATGAAGAATTTGAGTTTAAAGTTAAAAAATTTATAGTAATAAAGAGTTTATATATATATTATATAAAGTAAAAAACCTAAAGGGGAAAGCAAAGCAATTTTCTCTGTGTTTGATCGTTTCTCTCTTTCTCTCTCTCTCTCTCTCTTTCTTTCTTTCTTTCACTCTCACTCTTTTTTCTCATGTTTTTAATAAGTTCTTTTCTTTTGAACTTCTCATTCGTCTCTCTCTCTCTCTCTCTCTCTCTCTCTTTCCCTTGCCTCTTCAAGAGTTAAAATATTCCAATGAGATGATTTATAATGTTTAGACAAGGCCCACTCACTCAAAATGTCTTATGAATTGAAGAATTGAAGAGTGGGAGGAATAGTGATGGCATGATGCTATAGTGATAATGATGATCACGATCAAGCTTCACTTGACTTGACTTTTTTAATTTCATTATTATATATGCTAACTTCCTTCCTTAAAAAATTTCTTTTAGACTTTCCTGAAGAGAATATTTTTATTTATATTATTTATGATGATTCTACTCTCTCTCTCTCCCTCTCCTTCTTGGTGGATTACTGTTTTCATGATGAAAATTGCAGATTCTTAAATTGACGATTCTTTCCTGATTCGAATCATGATCATCAGCATTTTTGTCTCTCTATTTTAATAATATTTTTATTATTTCTATTCTAAAGTCGGATATAAATATATATACGAAGACAAGAAATGTGTTTCTTGTGTCGACATTATTCCTCATTTTTGGCTTGGTAGTGTGATTCAGAGGGAGAGAGAGAGAGTGAAAGAAGGAAAAAAGTTAAAGAGAGAGAAGAAAAGAGAGAGAGAGAGAGAGAGAAATTTTCAATGACTAAACAGTTTGTCTTAATGGCTAGATGGCGTGAATTGTACCTTGGTGGCACATAGACACTTCACCTGGTTTGGTATCTCTCTCTCTCTCTCTCTCTCTCTCTCTCTCTTCCCCTCTCTTTATTTTACTCACTTTCATTCATTCATCCATTCTCTCTCTCTCTCTCTCTCTCTTACTTTCTTTCTCTCTTTTTTATTATCTCTCTCTCTCTCTCTCTCTTTCTTTCTCTTTCATGTCAACTCGATCGATGCCTATCATGGCAGCTGGTAAGCTATTGAAATCATCTGATTCCAATTGTATTCTTTTTTAAATCAACTTGTGTGACTTTCATTAGACCTCACGACACGTGTTTTCTGTTTTCTTCAGGTCATTTCTCTTTTTCTCTCCTTCACTTTCTATCGACTCATGTATCTGAAAGTTTGGGTATATTCAAGCAGATACATAAAGCACTCAGTGTAGGTTGATTTTCGATCATCAATCAATTTCACTACTTCATCGGAATATTTATTGTCGTTTGTCATTTATTCACATTCTCCCTCATTCTCTATTTTTCTGTTTTTTAGTTTTCTGATCTAGTTTTACGTCCAAAAACAAACTCTCATCGACTTTTCTTTTGTTGTGTTTGCAAAGCACGTTTTGCTTGCTTCACACAAGAGGATTTAAAGTTTTTGACCAAAATATATATAAATACATATCGATATATCTATCTATATATTTTGTTTTTCCCTGAAATCTTTTCAAACTCAAAAGCGAGAGCTTGTGAATGACTTTGACTATATCCCACTCACGCTTTCACTTTCTCACTCTCTCTCTCTCTCTCGCTTCATTTTCCCAAAGGAATGATGCTCATGATGTGATCGATCGAATATCTGATTTTAGCTGATGGCTCTCTCCATCTTTCTTATTTGTGATGTTTGTCTTTTATGTAGTTTAAAAAATTCATTTTTAAAAATCATATTTATGTGAGAAAGAAAGTTTGTGCTGAGAGAGAGAAAGAGAGAGAGAGAGAGAGAAAGTAATCATTGATGTTATCTTTGGGAAGAAAACTTGAATCTCTCTCTCTCTCTCTCTATCTCACTCTCTCTCTCTTTCTCTCTCTCTCTCTCTCTCTCTCTCTCTCTATCTCTCTCTCTCTCTCTCTGAAACTTTACTAGAATATCCAAGTCCTATTCGGTTTTCTTTTTTTATCTCTATTTGTTCAAGTTAATGTTTGACTTTCCTTTATTATTATTATTATTATATTTTGTTGTTGACTTTGAAGAAGTTGAACCTAAAGGTTAGGTTTAGTACAGAATCCACGAGTTTATTGCTTTGAGTAAGTGAGAGATAGGATAATAGGGAGATAGAAGAGACTAGAAGAATAGTCAAAAAACAAAAATCTTAAGGCCTTGTTGAGTATTAAGTCTGGAACCAACTTACTTTATACTTACGTTCAATTTGGTGCCTTCCCTTCCTCTCTCTCTCTCTCGCTCTCTCTCTCTCTTCTCTTTTACTCTCTTTCTCATTCGCTCTCATTCTTTTTCGTCACAATCACAAACTGTAACTTTTTCTAAGCCGATTAGATTTCTCACTTTGATTTGACTTTCTATCGCTTGAATGCTCACAAACACACACACATATATATACTTTCATTAATTGTAATTTACTGGAGAGAGAGAGAGAGAGAGAGAGAGAGAGAGAGAGAGAGAGAGAGAGAGAGAGAGGTGAGATAGATAAGAATGCTGATTTCTTGACAGTAACTTCTTCTTGAACTTATCTAACAGTGTTTTCTTTTTATATTAAGTTTGAATAATTCTAAGAATGATTATTTATCATTATTTTTGTATTTAAAACGTACAATTATTAAACAATCATAAGTTTTATTGAATAGGATAATAAATTCAAGTAATTATCTGAAGAAAAAACTTAATGCTCCGTATTCTTTTGTCCCCTGTAAGGGTCAACTTTTGTTATAACCTAAAGAAGAGTTAATCTCAACAATATCCTTAAAAATATTCTAATTCAATTAAACCAGTCTGTATCAATTAACTTCAATTAAAATTTTTAAAGTTAACCTTAAAGAGTACACATGAATACTGGACAATATTTTAGAGAAACTAGTCTCTATTGACCGAGTCTCTATTTTTTTTAATTGGTTTGACTTGTGTGAGTTTGGTTTGGGATTATTAAGTGTAGAAAATACATTGACTTGGCACTGAATTGAGAGACAAAATCATATACTGTCAACCGTGTCCGGGTTTATGTCACTTTCATGGTGACATCAAAGATGCTTGGCGTTTCTCATTCTCTCTATCGCCCTCTTTCTTTCTAACATTTCTCCACGTTTCTCATTGGTATGAATGAGATATGGTTATAACACGGGTTCTCTCTCTCCCTCCCTCTCTCTCTCTCTCTCTCTCTCTCTTGCTTATGTGTATCTCTGTCTAATAAATAAATCATTCCAGCCATAACCTCCATAACTCGGCTGCCCGCATGAATTTGTAGCAAGCAAGCAAACAGGAAAAAAATTGAGTGAGCAAAAAACCCCAGAATACGATATAAATTATTATAAGATACACACAGACACAGGCATACATACGAGAGAGTGAGTGAGTGAAAGAGAGGGAAAAGAGAGAATCTGTGAATGCTTGTTACATGTTTTGCATGTCACACCGCCACCATTACTCTAGTTTGGCACCCTTCTTTCTTGATCTAGGTTGTTGGATTCATATTTCTCATGTGTGTGTGTGCGTGTTCGTGCTTTTCCCAGATATGTCTCGGTTTTTAGGATGATGGAGATGATGATGATGATGATGTCCTAGGACAGCTAGAAACACGCGTATATGCAGCTGCATATATGAGATATGCATCTCTTCTTTTTTATGAAAAGCAGAGAAAAGGAGAGAGAGAAAGAGAGAGAGAGAGAGAGAGAGAGAGAGAGAGGGATTCAACGGTTCCCGAGCTATAGCGACTCTACCGACAAGTGTCCTATGTTAAGATTTTTTCTCTTTACTTTTTCTCTTGTGCCAAACTGGAATCTAGTTTCTGATTATCCCTCATCTATCATGAGGAAGGCAAACATGTTCCATGTCTCATTTTCTCCCCCACTTTCTCCTTCCTTCCCTCTCTTTTTTACCCCTTTTTCTTTCACTACCAACATCCAGAACAAGATTTATATCTTGTTCTTGTTGTTTTTTTATTATCAGTTTTTCCTCCTTTACTTTACCAGATTTTGTACTAGTTTTGTAAGGCATGTTCTCATTGTTGGTTTGTCTCTATGATTTTATTTTTTCTTTTTTACTCACTAGCTAGCTGTGAGAGAGGTAAGCTAACTCTGGTGCATTGTGGGGTTACGTAACTCGCTCAAGTTTGGAAATGCAGCAAACATCATCACCCTGAGGAATGAAAACGATGTCGACAAGCTCTGGTGCTGAGGCTGTCTGTGAGTTATGGTTATGACCACATTTACCATCGGTTATTGGTGGTACACTTTCCGGGAAGTGAGCGAGAGAGAGAGAGAGAGAGAGAGAGGAAAAGAGAGGGAGAGAGAAGAACCGAAAAGAGCAATAAATTGATGATGACGACCAGACAACAAACTCTCTGCAAACTCATCACCCAGACAGGTGACCTTAGTTCGTTAGTTAGAAAAAGAGAAAATGGGTTTGAGATTAATTAACAAGATGACAGAGCTAGAATTGTCTATGTCAGTTTGAGAGTATGCAGTTGAAAAATGGTTCTTGGAACTTTTTTTTGGTGAAAAGCAAAGAGAGGGAGATAGAGAAAGAGAGAGACTGATAAACTAAAACAGTAAATATAGTAATTTAATATAATAAAATATATGATGAAAAAAGAGGTCAAACTGCTCATGATGAGAATCACCTTGATTGGTAAACTCCATTTGACCAGGTAGAGTGTGTGTTTCTCTCTCTCTCTCTCTCTCTCTCTCTCTCTTGATGTCCGTTCCCATGCCACTTTTATCTTATTTTACTTTTTTTCACTCTAATGAGTTTTTCGTTTGGTGTATGTGTGTTCTGTGTGTATTGCATTATAAATTCAATTATCAATTGAATGAAATTGTAGGATTCAATGTGAGTTAGAAAGAGTGGAAGAAAGAGAGAGAGAGAAAAGAAAGAGAAGTCACCTAAGAAGAGTTTGGCCAAGAATTTACCGACTCGTTTTGTTTCCTTAAATAAAATTAATTTCTCACTTCTCTTACGCTAAATTGAGAGTTTGTCCGGTACACACTTCCTCTTTCTCTCTCTCTCTCTCTCTCCCTCTCTCTCTCTCTCTCTCTCTGCCTCTCTTAACTCTCACGCATTCCAATGTCTTGTTTCGTGATGAGAGCGAGAGTCGAGAGAATTAGCTTCACGCCCCGTGGTCTACCAAATAAAATTAATTTCATTGTTGTGTTGGTACTCGCACATTATTGCTTCAACGATGAGCTTGTGGAACCCCCCTCTCTCTCTCTCTCTCTCTCTCTCTCTTTCTCTCATCTAATTAAATAATATTAGCTAACAACAAAAGAAGGAAAAAGAATGAGAGAGAGAAATAATATAAAGACAAGAACAAGAATTTAAGGTGGAAAATGTCTAAAATCATTGATAAATTTGATAAAGCGCCATCTAGTGGCACGAATATTTTACATTAACAGTATTCTATCTTAAATTATGTGATGACGAGGAGAAACATAAATCTATATACCATCGAGTTGTCCTACACTATCATCGATACTATTGAGTTATCCATTATTGCTTCCACAGGGGTAACTAGTTTTTATTTATTATTATATTTTATTTTAAGAAATGCACTTTAGGAAATAGAGTGTTTTTCTATTCGTACTAACACTTTGTTCTCCATTGCTTGGCATTAGTTATTGACTAAAAATAAATGATTTTTACTAGTAATAAAGAGAGATCAGCTTGGTGAATGCTAAAATTAATATTTGCTACTGATTAATCCAGTATAACTTGAGAAGAGAGAAAAAGTTATTACACAATAATGGATTCTCGAGAAATCTGGTTTCGAAATAGTTATTTTTTGTTGCACAATTTAGTTTCGTTATTTTTTGTTCAATTTTCTATTATTCGTTTGTTTTTGTTATTTTTATTTTTCCTTTTCACCCAAATTTCGTGGAAAGTCATTGACGTGATTTTGAGGTGT
>WURS02227253.1:0-2500 GCA_011762765.2 Rhinocypha anisoptera | reverse complement strand
TGCACATTGTCTGTCATGTATCTTGCCTTGGTGTTGGTATTATTGATGTTGTTGTTGATGATGCTGATGGTGATGATGAGAGCCTTTTCTAGCTTCTCTCTCTCTCTCTCTCTTTGCCCTTCACTTAGAATGTCGATGAAAACAAATGGCGATGAGGGACGCGGATGGACATGATGTGGGTAGCATGATAAGAGTGCAGAGGACACTTAGTGTGGATGTGCCGTCTGCTCGGGTCCGTCTGGACCTCATTGTGCATCGAACACACACATTGCTTGACACGCACATTCTCTCTCTCTCTCTCTCTCTCTCATGTGTGTGTGTATCGAGTCTTGATGTTTAATTTTATTTTGATTGAGATTGGTGTCACCAAGGAGAGGGGACAAAGTGTCTCGAGCGACTCTCTCTCTCTCTCTCTCTCACTCTCGGATCTTATTGCTTCTTTAACCTCTTTTTGTCTTTGTTTTGTTCGCTTTCGAACTCATTGTCTCTAGTCTGATTTCTAGATTCTTTGCCTTTTCTCTCTTTCGTTCTCGTTTGAGTCTCTAATTCATTCAATTACTCGTTCGCTTTTCAATGATGATGATGATGATGGCCTACTGAGCTCTCTCTCTCTCTCTCTCTCTCTCTCTCTTTCTCTCATTCTCACTGTTCCATTCACTCGACCAGTTGATGCCTGCTCTCTCGGGAGCCAAAGACTTCCGATGCAGCGCGTTGCTTGGACCAATGTGAGTGGCATTTGAGTCGTTCAGCCTTTTCGTGTGCGAACTCTCTTTGCTTTCTCTCGAATGACTCCCACCGGTTTTCTCTTCATCTCTCTCTCTCTCTCTCTCTCTCTCTCTTCTTTTAGTCCAATCAAACACATACACACACTCACTCATTTCACAATCACAGTTATGCCACATGAGACAACTTTTTTTTCACACACATACCCGCGGTTTTATGGACCTTTGTCAATTTGACTATATAAATTCAACAATATATTATCCGTTTGTTTTTGTGTGTAACCTCTTCTTCTACTTGGTTCTTTATTTTACTTTAATTTGTAATTTAAACTCACTTTACCGTTGACTGTCTCTTTATTCACTTTAATTTTGGTTTCGATCTTCATTATCACGATCATCATCATCATCATGAGTCACATCATCACCAAAGTGAAGTCGAGTTAGTCTGTGTGTGTGTGTTATCGTAATCAAAAATTTGCGCCTATTTTGCACATAGAGTGTGGCACGAGCATCGGGCCTGTCATGTGAGTTTGCACGGCCTGTCATGACACCCAAACGACAACGAAGACTGGCGCCCTGTACGGTTCACTGACTTGGCCCAATGAGAGAGAGAGAGAGAGAGAGAGAGAGAGAGAGAGAGAGAAAGAGAGAGAGAGAGAGAAAGAGAGAGTGAAAGAATGAGAATAGAAAGAGAATGAGAATAAGTGAAAGAATGACTTGACTTGACTTGAAGAGTGAGGACGCCAATTTCATTTCGATTGGCTCTGGTATACACCCATTCGATTTCTCGCTTCTTGACTGGACCCCAGACGGAGCAGTTGATTAAATTATACTATACCACTTCTTCGAGAGATCACATTGAGAGAGAATAGGAGAAAGGGCAGTATGATTATTTTCCTAATCGCCTCACTATGGTAATGAACCCTCTTGGACACCGAAACTGGACATAAGGACCCCCCTGCGACCACCATCTTCTAAGTGGTGTTCCCGATTGAGATGTACTCTTCTCTCTTCTTATTCTCTCTCTCTCTCTCTCTCTCTCTCTCCTACTTTCACTTTATCTCTCCAATGCAATAATAATGATGATGATATCTACGATCAATTCAAATGAATCTTCGATTTTCCCCCCGTTAAGTTGAGTTTAAGCGTTTTATTCTATTTCAGATTATTTATACTGATTTGAATTATATGACGGTTCCTCTCTCTCTCCCTCAGTTTTTAATAATTTTTTTCGGTAGCATAGTTTTAGTTTTATTTTAATCTGTCCAATTTTAATGAAAATACAAAATATATATGTATTTATTTTGTGTTTTATAAGAAAGGGTAATTTTCCATTATTATAAATTTTTTCTGTATATTTTTTCTATCATCATTCCTTTTTACTTAGCTAATAAAAAAACAGTAAAACGCACTCGAGTCAAACTTGCACCGAGGACTAATTTAAATTTTTTCTTACTTTACTTAACTTTGTTTCTAGCTTATTTTTCTTTGGAGAGAGAGAGAGAAAGAGAGAGAGAGATACAAAGTAAAATACACTACTAGTAGCTAGACTTTAATCCTGAGTAAAATAGCAAACAAAGAATATATTTTATAATTCCTATATTGTCGTGTTCTACAGCGACAACCAGATTTGGACGTTCATCTGGATCAACCTTTATTCTTATTCCACACTAGAAACTAACAAATATAAAATATACAAACAAAATAGAGAGTTACAAATGGGTTACCTGAGGTCTTATAGCAGACCGCTGCCTCAGTGGGTTGGTGACCGACAGATA
>WURS02227035.1:0-19870 GCA_011762765.2 Rhinocypha anisoptera | reverse complement strand
TATAAGAGTTATTTTAAAAAAACCATCATTCTATCATGGATTTCCACCAAGTGACGGCCTCCACAGTGAACTTTGTTAGATGAGAGATAGATCATATCTTGGTTCGGCAGGGAACTTCTAATTACAATTTCGCGTGTATAAAATTGTAATCAGAAGTTATGCACTGAACCTCCCTCCCTCCTCCTTTGTCCAGAGCCCCCCATCACCCCTGATGACCATAAAACCTCATCCCACCCACACCCACTCCACTTTCCACCCCTCTTTACCCCAAGTCCCTTTTTTCACACCCACCCACACATTTTCACCACCCACAAATTCCCCCTGTCCCTCCTCACCCTCCACCTCTTTTCTTGCCATCTTAGCTACTGGTCTTTTCTTATTGAAATCCACCAATCCTGCTCTATCCCTAACCTACCTCCATCTCTCTTCATATGTTTATATATTTGTGTTTACCCTAGCCAATCCAAAACCTGATAATGCCATAATATGCTGAAATGCATCGTGCCATTTAATAAATCCTCTGGAAAAGTAAAACATTCTTTCATTCCAACCATGGATATTCAAGTGAAGCCTGAGGTCGTAAACTTTGTTTTCCTTTCTCCAAAAAGGCTTTTAGACTTTTATTGCATGCTTCTTGGTCGTCCCCTTCATCTATTCTTATCACAGCAGCTTTACGTCCACTTTTCCTCTCCATTCACCTTAACTTCCTTGACTGCCACACCAATGCTCTCTTAATATCTCATCCAGGATTTCATCTATTTCAATTTTTTCTTTCCTCTATGAGATGTTTGGGTAAACTTTGATATCATTCTTGGGTCTCAGGAAGCAACTTTCTTACAAATTATTTTTCTGCTAATTGCACAATGGTTTTTATAGGTCACTCCATCTTCTTTCACCTCTGGTCCACATTCTTTCCTCCATTTCATTTCATTGATGGTCAAAGCGAAGCTCTTTTTTTGGATATCCTTCTCCCCTAAGGTGATCCACCTCTCATGATTCACTCTTTTTTTTATATTCTTGTATCATTATTAGCTGACTCCCCATGACCACCAGATGATTGCATCCATGTATTTATATCCACGCTGAGATCTTGTGCTGTTTCCCTCGATGCTTGTTCTTGATTGACAAAATTGTGGATTAATTATCTCTCCTACCATCTTCCTTTATGGTGTCTCTTGAATATTGGGTTTGCGATCACCATATACTTCTTGTTGCAGAATTCAATAAGCCCATCTCACTCTCTCTCAACATTCCCCCTTCCCCAATCTGAACTGTTTTCCTCTCTGGTCCTTCCAAACACTCAATTCCAAGCATCCATTATGATAAGGTTCTAATATCCTTTCACTAAACTGAGGAATTTTTGCAATTGCTTGTATAACTCTTCTGTATGACTGGATTCTGGCATGCAGACCTGCGCTGTCACTGTGTTAAGTGGCTATTCTTCTAAACTGAACATTAGGATTTTCTCAATGTACTGTCAACACAACACAAACTCTTCTTTCCCATTCAGTACTCAATATGATGCCCACTCCTGGTCATGTTTTAAGTGTGCCATTGTGTACCTGTAACTCTAGAAATCATCTGTAAAGACTACAATTCAGGTATTATCAAAATAAACAATGTTAATTACAGAAGGAAATTTAAAAATAAAGGTCATGTAAGTACAGCAATAATTTATTCAAGTACTTTTGACAAACAATTCATGAAAAATAAAATTAAAAATTCTACTCACAGCAACAGTACCAATTAATTAATTTCAATGAAAGTAAATGTGACTTAGTGAGCACTACGTACATTTGAACACTGAGAAACATTTAAATACTTCAAAAGCCAAATGTAATTGCATGTCTTGGCAAGAGAGAGCAAACATATTAAACTGTTTAAATGTCATGATGTAACACATTGTATACATTAAGTACAAAATTAGAAACAATACAACCCAACCCCTAATACAAAGGTTTAAGTTTTCATTTTTGCAGCCATTAATAATCCTGAAGGAGTGTAAGGAGAACACGAGGCAAATCCACTCTCGCTGTGAAGCTATTGGCTGGCTCAAATATTGCCGCTTCAGCCCATGGAGTTAACCAAGGAGGAGCTCAAAAATGTTATGAAGACTGAAATGAATATACATCACACTCTATAGCCTACTTAAAGTTGTCAAAAGCACTCATCAACAGCTTGGAGCTATTTCTGTCCTCCAGCCCAGGAAATATGTATTAATAACTATAGGATTGGAGCAGTTTCAAGAGTAAACTTTTCAGACTGAATATATAATACTTCTTGGATAGGCAGACATGATTCACGAGTGGCAAAACTAAAGTGAATAAAAAATCTATGGAAATTATTGCTGAATATTTCTGTTGGTCAAGTCAAAATGACACTACTTCGACTGTTTTCCCAGAAAAACAAAAGAGGGGTCGGATGCCTCTTTTCCTCCTCCTCGATCTTCAACACTAATATGACCAGCCTTTGTTCTTCAGACAAGAGATGGGCGAATTCCGATTCGATTCACATGGATATCGATTATTTTAATATGATTCCGATTATTTTGAATTGATTATTGTGATTGGATTACTTTCTTTTCCGATTCAGTTACGATTCCGACTCGAATCGATTCACATTATGCGAATCGATTCATTCCTTGAAATCGCCCATCTCTACTTCAGACAGTACTGTAATTGATGGTTCAAGTGACAATTGTGAATCAATGTGCAATTAACATTTGGTTCAATTTACAAAAATAAAATCTGATACCATTCATCATTCACCAAATCATTACACATTGTAAAATATATTTAATGTCCAGTTGCACATGAAAAATGGTGTATTGATACCAAATTTATTACAAAATATTAGTCTCTGACCAATTATTGCTGAGGTACAATGCATTATTGCATTGCATTTACGATATTTACTAAACATTTTTACAAAAATGCCAAAAGACCTATAATGTGAGTTATTAAATAAACATTAACAACATACACTAGGAGACTACCTACTATAAATGACAAACTACCATTGCAATGAAACAAAACCACACTAAAATTTTGATCAAAAGGGTCACCATACAAGAATTAAAAGAGTAATATTTTAATAAAAAATCACACTACCAGTAAAACAAAAACTTAAAGAAAACCAAGTCAAAACAACTTTTCCTCAATATAAAAAGTAATGGCAAATTTAAACAATAAGTATACATCTATAAAAGGCATAAGTTAAACAAAAACGACAGGTGTTTATTTTATTAACCATGAGACAATTTTTCATTTTATATTAATCCAAAAACAGCACAAGATTCTTAGCAGAGTAGAAGAGTTAGCCACAAACAATAAAAATGACAAATCATTTCATTAAAGACTAATATAACACAGCATAAGTTTTACCAGCAATGATAAAAAAAACTATTTGCAAGCTGAAATAAGTACAATAAGTGATCACATACTGTTATTTCAAGGAATAACGAACTACAACGAAAATAAATTAAGTAATGGCACAGACTAGACTATTTACTAGACTTGACCAGACTAGTTTAGTCTGTGGTAACAGTCCAAATTAGTGAAATATTGAAGTGAGCCTTACATATATCACCAATTCACATAAGTTATCAAAGAGATATCAGGGAGTGATCATCCAAGTCATTATTTTGCCCTGTAAATAAATGTTTGTAAGACACTTAAACTTTATTCCGAAAAATATTTCCTTCTCATATCAAGTATCAAAGGAAACAAATGTATATTAAAAAGATAAATTAATACTTACAAAAAATGAACCCAATGGACAAAATAAAACATTCTCAATTTTCTATTGACAGTTTTGACTCGTTTATCAGTTAATATGACGGAATCATATGTGATAGTAAACATTGGGGAATAGCATTACTTTTAATTTTTAAAAGGCGCAGTTGGAAATAGTTTGCTTTAAATTAATATTGGTTTATTATCCTTACAATACAACTCAGCTCAAATATTCATTCATTCTAATGATTTACCATACTCTTTGGTGTAGTCTCAAAACAAACATCCTAGGTATCTCATAAATTTTGTAGATGAAAAAAATATTTAATTCATTTGCCAATACTTGAGAATCTATCATAGTCCCACAGGATTTTTTTTCCTTATACAATTTACTTGACAATATTTAAAAAAATATTGGTTATAAAAAACTATTTTTTGATGATCTAATCTATTTATTTCTTAATGTATTACTAGTCTGGGGGTGAAAATTCATTCATCCAGAGTACAGTGAGTCTCATTAGAAAATAACTAAGGATGTGAGTGATATCTTTGCACACAACTGTATACCCTCAAGATGAGCTAGAGGACTGTGCTGAAAAGCAATCCTGAATCACTTATGAGGAGTACTACCAAATTCACCTTCCTGATCTCATTGGTTCATAGTTGAGGGTTTGAGCTACCCAATTTGAAGAAAATTATGATTTTTACACTTGATCTAAAAATATATAGTTTGTAGATGATTTATAAAAATGAGTAACGAAAAATAGTAAGTATAATCTGAGCTAATGAAGGAATTTTGCAGTTTTACTAACGTGAAGTGATGGTAGCTGAATAGTTGTACCGAGTTGCAGAGGCTGGTTAGATTGTAAAGTTTCAACACCAGGGTCAACACTGTTTATTAGCTCTTTAATTATAATTTCTGTGACCTAAGAAACTTCCATGACATCAAAAACAGAGCTAACAAATTTTTTCAGGAAATGGAGTATGAATTAATTTCATAGGGATATTTTATGTTTTCATCCAGCAATACTATGAATGAGGTAATATTAAAATATTAGGTTTATTAAGTTATAATTTTTGAGACCATGAGTGTTGGGGAAGTCAGAAGGTAAATTCAAGAATATTGGGAGATTATTAGTGTCTTGGAATAATTCAATATATTGGAGTAAGCTTTGAAGATTCCAAAAGTGAATTGCATAAAAGATTCTAACGATTCTCATAAATGGAATGGCAAGGGGACATGCATCTCAGACATGTTGTTTAATACATAACCACAAGAGTTTCAAAATGAACAGCAACTATTGGTGTGTTTTCTAAAGGATCTCCTACTTCTTGCTGAAATTGGTATTGCGTTGCGAGGCAGTTGGAAAATTTATACATTGCAAAATTCTACTACTCTGTGGATGGGCTAAAGAGGGTCATTATTTAATAGTAGGTAAAGGTAACCATTATATCTTATAAACTGTTGTGTATTTTAAATATTAACTTTTATTTTACATTGTTGAATGATGAACCCTAAACCCTCAGTTATTCTGTATGTTGTATAGAAAATAAAATATTAACAATATCATTCAAGAAGTACCAGCATGTATTTCATTTCTGGAAAGGATGGGGGTCATAGCTTTACTTTAACTACTATTTAAGTTATATTTTCAGGCAAGACAAGGAATTCATCGACTACATGAGCCAACATTTATCAGATGGTGTGATTGAGAAATAAATCACCTGATAATGATGACTTGATATTTGTAGCACCCAGATTAATTGGTGATGAAGGCTTATTGGTGACGAAATATAAGTACAGAAGAGACCAACATGGATAAGTGTTTCAGACTTAACACAGATATCATGGTAGAATGTCATATTGTCATCAAAGTACACTTGCAATAAGTACAATTGATCAATTTCAATTGAAACACTAGAGAATTTCTGCCTGTGCATATGAATAAAAAATAATAAAATCATTATAATAATGATCAGTAAGAATAAGGTGATGCCTGAAAAATAATTCATTACCATATTGAGAGATTAATATTGAGTGTTCCTACTATATTTTAAGTGGTGGGAACGGTGGGCCACCTATGAATGTTGAACATTAAATGGAGAGAGAGGAAGGAAGTAACTAATAAGGAAGTGAGACACAAGAAGAAGAGTGAAATTAATTTGACATATCCTAAGCCATGACACTTTCAGGGAAGGCAATCTTGGAAGGAACGAGAGATGGCAAGTTCTACAGAGATTTTTTTAGGACAACCTTTGAGAAACAGGTGGTGGAGATTGTTAACAGCAAGAAATTATGTCAGAATAAAGAGATTGACTGGTACATACATATTATGAATAGCTTCAAGAACTGTTCCAAGTAATCCTTCAATGTGATAACACATTACAATGAGTATGTTGATGATGCTTCCAACTTAATTCTTAATTATCCTTAGGAATGAGTTTTGAGCAGTGACTTTCTATATTTAAGATAGAAAACGGATTTAAAGAATAATTCCTTAATTTTTGGGGAAATAAACCACTGGTATAAGTTGACTCCAAAAATCCTGGATAAGATTTCACTTACGCAAGGAAAAATACAATTTCATTTATACCTGAATGTGAAACAACATAACATTCCCAGATATGAATGTTAAAGCAAGCATCCGTCTACACTGAAAACAGCTATAATCATATTTTGATCAAAGTTTAACATTTTACAGTATTATTATATGATATAGTATATAAAAAAGTATGAAGCACAGAGCTATCAGATTAATTTCTCAGCCCAAAATATATCCTTTTGAGTTATGCTGCTACCATAAATGTATAGCGATGTGATAGCCACCATATGTGTATACATTAAATGTGTAGTCACGCATTTAAGATTTTTCAATGAATTTTTATGTGAACAACAATAACTTTAAAACCTCTTTTGAACATGGACCTGCCTAAGAGTATGGTGAAAATTCAGAAATGATAACAGAATTCAATTGAACCCTACTGTGAGACACTAGAATAATAACAAGTTGGCAAGATGCATAAAGAAACCACTGATGCATGCTCTCAATCTGTACAATGGATAATCTCTGTGAAGCTGCATTCTTTTTAAAAATTCCTTGTAAAAAATTAAGTATTCAATATTAATTTACTACACTTTTTGGGGTATAGGAAGCACTTATTTCCCATTAAATATGCTGACAATATGGGAGCATATTATGTATGGGTAATTAAATTACGAGTTGAAATTCCAGTCACCCTAAAACTTCTTATTTAACAACAAACATACATGAATATTCTGTTGCATTTAGCCATTTTGCAAAAGTGGTTTGAATAAATCATTTCATAATAATTTATCCTGTCCTGTAAAAATAAAGAGATTCCTAATCTGTGATAAAGAATAAAAATTACTTTAGTCGATAATATTTCTTGGAATAAATTAATTATTTAAGCTCCCATCCTACCAAATTGATTTTATGGCTATACCATTCATTTCCTGCAATTATTTCATGGGAACTTAGGCACATCAGACTAATTTAAATCTCAAAATAACACTAAGGAGAGATAATATGTTATGGTTTCAGTAGTTTGCAATAAGAAAAAAGAGGTTTTTCAGTCACAAAATATTTTGAATACGCAGCACCAGTAAATACACTTAAATAATGACATGCATGACAAATACTAAAGGATATGTGAATTCAAGGATTTCAGGTTCAACTTTGTGGAAAATCATTTTACTATAAAATGATCTCAACACTGTATTTCCACAAAATTTTTTATTGGTACAACTTGTTTCAAAGCTTGGCATTATCATCAGGTTCCTGATGATAATGCCAAGTGTTGAAACTAGTTGTACCAATAAAAATCTTTGTGGAAATAGTGTGGAGATCACTTTATAATAAAGTAGACATATTTCCTTGAATTGTGTGCAACATTTTTAAAAGAGCCAAAATATACTGGAAGAGCATGCCTGAAGGATTAGCATAACTGGAAAGCATTGCTAACCTGCCTTCAATAAATGACAAATATCAAAGGGAAAAAGCCTACTTCATTTGCTGAAGTAATCAATGCAACAGACTTGAAGAGAGATAAAATTGTCACCTCTACTTAAACTCACTAAAAAAAAAAATACCTTCACTACGTAGAAAGTATTTGAATACCAATTCAAAAAACAAATAATGACTTATTTAAATAAATTATGTTTGATAATGGCACACATGCACACTGACACTTAACATTATGTCAGATGTATGGAAGTACAATTTTTCATGTTGCTGTAAAAAAAAAAAAAATGGGGAGAATGATGTAGGTTTTACGATATTAGTATTACTCATAAAACATGGTAATTGGTCATTTAGATAATAAATATATTTTACTTAATGTTTAAATGCATAGATAAATACATCTATTGTAACTAACTCTTCATAAAACTTGTACTGAGCTCAATGATGCTATCACAGGGCAACCAAATAATGTATTTGCTTAAAGAGCATGATGAAGTGGGTCTACTTTGAAATCCAGTCAATGGTATATATAAAATTCTTTGGAACAATAAATCTACCCCCCCTTAAACTAATTAAATAACTTAAAACAAGACCCTCATTTATGCAGCTCGAAGTGAAAACTGACATTCATTTTAAGGTACTGATTCATTTGTTTCTGGCTCGTGAGCAGAAACCCTATAATTACTCTTCCCAGGAGCTGCACTCTCCACAGCAACTGCATCCGAGTTGCTTTTGGTCAAAAGACGAGGGCCCGACAAGGCAATGCCAACTGCACCCAATGGAGCCGTCAACAAAATGGAAAGTACGGCGATGGTCAGTATCTTGGTGGCAAGGACAAGCGGGTCTTCCCCTCCATCACCGACCTCCGCCATTGAACCTCCTGCATCCGACAAAGTTGAGTTTGTCCCTGTGGCAGCAGCAATCTCCAAGCTTTTCTTGCGTGAAATATCTAAAGCTACAGGGCCAAAGGCAGCCTGAGGACAAAAAAAAGACATCACCCATTTTATTAAGAACCCGATGGTAAAATAGTGATCAAAACATTTTGCCACCAAGTCACTAGGAACATAAACTCTAAATGAAGCCAAAGTCATTCCGCTACATCACATTTAGATATTTCTGTGACATTTCAGAAATCAGTAGCCTTGGATTGCTGCTGCTGGTGGTGCTATAAAGTTTCTTAAATACAACCGTGAGGTCAGCTGTAGGTTTCACTCTTCAAAATAGTGTTACGATGGGTCAAGTGAGTCAACAAGTAGGACTGTTAAAAAAAGAAACATCTGCAGATTGTTCCAGAACCGCCGAGTGTGGCAGAAGCCAAGGAGCCATTAGATAGAACTCCAGAGAACCTGTCAAAGGTTTGAGAAGAACAAAGATGGTTATAAAAGCACTGTGCACAATGTTGGACAACTCAAGGCGGGATGGCGAAAAGCAGATGCAGAGTGCGAGAGTGTGTGAGTGAGGATTGGGAGTGGACGGATACGGGGCAATTGAGCGCCTGTGAGAGAAGCGTGAATGAAAAGAGAGAGAGAGAGAGAGCATCAAGACTTGTTTCCTGTACAATCCCTCCCGGAATGAGTCGCAACAATACTATTCATAGTTAAAAACCTCTACCTCTAATCATTATGACTTTATGTTTTAGGTGACTACATAGAAAATATCAGACTCATGTTTAACTCTATTTTTTAAATTCAGTTTCTACATTTTACATCAAGAACAATTCGCATGTTATCATCAGCTTCTGTTTTAAGTCCTTTCTTTATAGAATATTGTTTCACAAAAGGTAACAAGCTGAAAAAATGACAAGGGTGAGGGCTCTTGTTAGAGGATGCTGCACATCTCCCCGGTTTGAATTGCTTCATCACAAACATAAATCCTTTATCAAATGCATGAGATATGTGTAAATGCTTCAGGGTGTTGACGGAAAGTCAAATACATAATAGAATACTTCAACAACTGAATTTTAAATAATTATTTGAATTTTTAAAATCATGTTTTTAAAATGGACTAAAAAGTATGAAATAATTTCTGTTATCCTTGTACAGATTTATAACCCCAAAGTGATCCATAACCCCATACAGATTGTCCTGAAAATTTGTGATTGTGAATTTTAATAGTTTTGAAAATAAATGTAAAATATAAAATGAAAAATTTGGGGTGCATACTATAGGTAATTGATGCATTAATAGTTCACCTAAGTCTATGAAGTGATGCGTGCATTTTCTCAACCACACAACACTCCCTACTATTATCGGTAGCGTGCTCCCCACTTTTTCGTTTCAAATTTTACATTTATTTTCAAAAATATTAAAATTCACAATCACATATATTCAGGACAATCTCTATGGGGTTATAAATCTGTACCGGGATAAGATAAATTATTTCATACTTTTTAGTTCATTTTAAAAAAGTGATTTTAAAATTTTTTTAAATTAATATAAATGTTTACATACTTTTTAGTTTGTTTTTAAATATTTTATAATTATTTCATACTCTATTAATCTATTTCAAAAATGCCATTTTTAATTATTTTATATTTATATATTTTTTCTCCTAGAGGTAGTCCATTCTCCACCGTGGGAATGCAATTTTCTCCTGGTGATGCCAAGGAAGTATCACCAATAAAATTACATTCAAATTTTTCCAACTCTTTCAATGATCCCTCGACAGCCCAGAAAAATTCATGCTTGATTGCCACAAAAAAAAGTTACTCCTGCGAGGCTCAAACCCACGACCCTCAGGGTGGCAACCCCTCATGCTACCGCAGGGCCATCGAGATGGCTGCCTACAATGGGGAATTTAGTGTCTTCAGAACTGCGGGCCCCTCGGCCATTGACTTACACCTCACATGGAAATATGTATCTATCTTTATATATGCATGTGTGTTCATATATTATATACATATATTCATATATATATATTATTGCATATGATTGCATTGTCATCCAGTTCTGAGTTATATTTAAAGTTCCAAGTTCCATTTAAAGCTCATAGGTAAGCTAGTTTAAAATGAATTCCCAACTTTAACCCAAATGGACAAACAAACAATCAGACACCAAAGAGAGTTAATAAAAACGTGATAAAATATAATTCACACATGTGTTTTCGAGTAATATTAAAACAGGGTCTACTCATAAGTCCTGATAGGACATAATACTTTTTGTCACCCATGTTTTTTTTTGTTCTGTACATGAAATACAATGTCCTGGATCCAATAATAATTGCTATGTATTATTATTAATCAGGGGTGAATAAAAATGAAGATTCGAGTAATCCAGACCTTAAAACAACACTATGGTAAAAGTGAACATTCAATTTACATATACTTTATGAATCAGGTGTATCAACTATTTATCATATCATGAATATATTCATGCACATGCATGTATAGATAAGTACTTTATATTTATAATCTTAGAAGATTGACATTGTGATTTTCAAGGTAATTCTTATATGAAAACACTTCCTGTTCCATGTGACATCAATACGTGAGTGGAACTATGAGAAAATTGGAGAAATTACACAATTTAAAGGTAAATTAATGATTTTATGCAATTTAAATAAATCACAGAAAGGTATTGATGATCAAAATTGTGAACTTAAAACAAAAAAGTAGAAAAAATGGTAATGTATATGTAATGATTGATGCTATAAGTGAGTTCTCTTACATACACTGATATTTCTTGCTATTTAAATCTATTTCGAATCTGATCATAAATAAATATTGCTGGAATAGATATGCTGAGAGCCTTTAATCCAAATTGCATAATCCGAATAATACAGTCAGATATAGTCTGTAATAGCACTGTACATTTAGATTCACTACAACTTATCTATTTCTCTAATTTTGCCTCACATGCTTCTTATGGGATAATGTTCTTGGGGTTATCTAATTGCCATCTGCAAAAGGCTTTCTTATTTCAGGAAAAGTAATAAGGCACAGAGTCAGTACTCCTTATAAAGCCACATATAGGCTATTATTTTTAAGGTTAAATATTATAACTGTATCATATCTGCTTATACATATATGTGATTTCTACTTATTTTAGAAAAATATGTATCTACTTAATAAAAAAACAGAGACATTCATTTCTATAGAACCAGGAAGTATTAATACAACTTGCCAATAAAATGCTCTGCAATAATCTAATGGCTATGGGAGTAAAAATTTATATTACTCTTCCAGATTGTTTGATCAATTGAAACTCAAACTTTACACCTAATAATGTGCCACTATTCAGTGAATTAAATTACTGCGAAATTTTGTCAATTAATTTTGATCTTATGTGATCATATTTATGCGAATAATTGACAACTTCACTTGTTAAATAATTTAAAAGTAATAATAAAGTTAAATTAATATTAACAACAGTCTCAAGAAGATTTGACTGACCTGGACAGTTGCCTTAGGAAACCAAGCAA
This sequence comes from Rhinocypha anisoptera, assembly GCA_011762765.2. Classification (NCBI taxonomy): domain Eukaryota; kingdom Metazoa; phylum Arthropoda; class Insecta; order Odonata; family Chlorocyphidae; genus Rhinocypha; species Rhinocypha anisoptera. Next base: position 7,734 of record WURS02227035.1, on the reverse strand, counting down.
TTGCAACAAAGAGTATTTCCTTCATGGTAAGAATTCCACCTTGAGTGATGAGTAAGCAGACACTAAATCTTACCTATAATAGAAATAGCAAAAAAACAGTTTTACTACAAAATTCCAAATAACATAAGCTTTTAAAACCATTGAGGGCTACCATGGATACTATAATGATGGGCAACATTTCAAATAAAGCCAATGTACAGTAACTTATACAGCTTTACGATGTTAATCCATTCTGAAGTACATATTGTATTGCGAAAATATCATAAAATGAACTTTATTTTATTGATTCCTGAAATTTATGCATAAGGAACAGAAACATATATAGTATATTTGGTTACATAACAATGAGGAAAAATAGGCCAGTTGTTAAACAATATAATGCTTGTGGAACAACCAATAAATAATGCATGTAATCTTAAATTCAACCTTACCAACCATTCTTGATGAAGTGCATTACAAAGTGAATCCCCAATGTAATAATAATACATCATAAAACAAAGGTGTCTGCTGCCGCTTGTTAATTTTTTATCATATTGTAATCTCCTACGTAGTGACGCTTTCATAGCTCTTTTGATTTTCCCTCGCTTGTATACTGGAAGTTCCGGAATAAAGCCTTTCTGCGGTTCACCATGAGCCTTACACTGATAAAGTCGTTTTATTACTGTGCTCCATATCCCTCCTGATCATGCCTTATGAGCTCTATATTCTAACAGGTTATGGGCCCAGAATGACATCCGTCTTGCGCTGCTGTGGGTAAAAATCGTTTTTTGTGGTAAACAGTAGTTTTTTCGGTTAGCAAAAATGTTCGAATCATAGGTCACATCGCAGGCATATGGTTTTGAAAAACTCATGGGCCAGGAGAATTATTATGACTGGACATTTGCTATGACGAATTATTTATGTCATAATGGTTTGTGGAGTAGCATGCAAGGGACTGAGCATTAGCAGACATTTGCCTCATGGTACAGCCAATTGCATGTCATCACGTTAGGCCGGCAAAAACGGCCAAGGTAGCGTGGAATGCTTTGTCAAAGGCGTATGAGGACAAAGGTAAATGGCGGTATGTGTCCCCACTTTGCTCGATGTGTCAAATGAGGTTGGATAAGTTCGAATCCATGGACCTCGAGGTGGATCAGCGAGGTGGTTATGTCGGTTCACAAACTTGAAGGTATTGATTTTCATTGCTGTGATGCTGCTTTAGGAGCTGCCAAATTCATATGACAATCTCGTCATGGCTATCACAAGTGGTGAGAGCGTTCTGAATTTGGATTGGGTGAAAACTATTTACTCGATGAAAGTTACTGGAGAACCATCAGCACCGGACAAAATAGAGGGGTTCCTGAAACCAACTCCTTGTACTCCATGGGAAAGAAGACCAACAAATCTTCAACAACTGGGAGTTCAACTGCGAAGTTATGGAAATGCTGGAGCTGTGGTGAGAAGGGGTATCTAAAATTTAGTGTCCACTGTTGCAGAAGAAGGAAAAGTCGAATGAGAGTATAGCTGAGATTCAGGGAGAAGATAGAAGAAACAAAAGAAGTCTTCTCTGTGCCCAGTGTCAGCTGCATCCCGTGACTCGGATTGGTTCATCGATTCCGGATCATCGTTGCATATGTCACCCCACGGATACCATATGCATGATTATTGTCCAGACACCGAAGGTCATGTAAATTACTGTAGGAAATAACAATAAACTCGTTAGTAAAGGTGTTGGATCTGTGAATCTGAACGTAACTGACCGAATTTCTGAACTGAGAAATACTCTACATGTTCCTGGGTTGAAAGAGAACTTACTTTCTGTTAGCCAAGTAGCTGATAAAGGGATCACTGTTGTGTACAATGAAATGGGTTATAAAATGTGTGATAACGATTTTATTTGTAATGGTACAGTGTTTGTTACTGCAAGTAGAACGAATAATGGGTTATATTGTTTGGATGTAAAATCAAAGCAAGCCCTTGTATGTAAACATGATAATTATCAGTTGAGGCATCAGAGAATGGGCCACTTGGGTAAGCAAAACATGGTGTTGTTCCGAGACAAATTGAGTGATTGACTTAATTTCAAATGTGACTCTGTTCATGAATGTGATGTTTGTGTTATTGGGAAACAGCACAGAAAACCTTTTTCTAGAAAATGGGGCTACTAGGTCTAACAGATGAGTTATTAGGTCCAGTTCATTCAGATCTTTGTGATTTTGGTACAAGTGTAAAGTTATGGAATGGTTCAAATTACATACTTACTCTCATTGATGATTTTTCCAGGAGAACAACTGTATATTTCCTAAAGCGTAAGTCTGAAATCAAGCAGAAAGTCATTGATTTTGTTAATATGACTGAGAATGTCACTGGTAAAAGGTTACAAATTTTTAGATCTGATAATGGAACTGAGTTTCTGAGTAATGAGCTGCAACATTTTTAGAACTAAAGGAATTACCCATCAGAGAACTGTAAGGTTACTGAGCCAAAACAAAATGGAGTTGCAGAGAGATTGAACATCACGATTCTTGAGAAAGTGTATTACATGCTTTTCCACTCAGGAAACCCCAAGCAGATGTGGGCAGAGAGAGAGCTAACACTGCTGTATATGTATTTGTTGAACAGGAGCCCTTGCAAGAGTTCCTGGTAATGTACCTGAGGATTTATGGACTGGTGAGAAGATCAGTGACAGCCAACTTAAGGTTTTTAGGTGTGATGCTTGTGCATTAATTCCTGAGGAAGTTAGAGGGGGCAAGTTGAATCCTCAAAGTGTGGATTTTTGCGGGTTACTTTTCATGTACTAAGGGATATCGTTTGTTACATCCTAAAGACCCAGAAAAAACTATTGTTGGTCATGATGTTGAGTTCAAGGAGAACTTCACAGCAGTCAAGGCTATGTTTAGGGAAAAGAAAGTTTTTTTGAATGTACCTGTAAACTTAAAGATGATTTTTCATATCCCAAGTTGTATAACGTCATTAATGAACACAGTGGTGTGGAAAATGTTGAGAATTAGTTCATTGTGAGAGATGATGATGTGAATGTCCCTGAAAGAGGTGGAGATGGAGATGAAAGGAGATATCAATTGAGGGAGAGAGAGAAAAAGAAATTTCCTGGTTTTGAATTGTATCTGGCATCTGATGATAATGTGGAAACTACATCAGTCACTGAGGCACTAAGATGGTGCTGATCAAGTTGACTGGAAGGAAGCAATGGAAAGGGAGATGAATTCCTTCTTGGAAAATGATGTATGGGATCTTGTAGACAAACCTAAGGGTGGAATCATTGTGCATTGTAAGTGGGTTTTTTAAATTGCTGAGGGAGCTTTGGTTAAATTTAAGGCTCTTGCCTGGTGTCTAAAGGTTTCTCCCAGCATTAGGGTGTTGATTATATTGACGCTTTTGCACCTGTGGTGATGATACCTTGAGATTATGTTTTTCAATTAATGGTTTGCATGTGCATCATTTGGATGTTTCTACAGCTTTTTTGAATGGTAAGTTGAATGAAGAAATGTTCATGTACCAACAAGAGGGTTTTGTTTCAGATGAAAGTAAAGAATAAAAGTTGAAAAAGGCCTTAAACAGGGTCATCCAGAAAATAAGTTCCGTTTTTCTTATTTAGATCGAGGTTTTATTGAAAAAAAATTTAAACTTACAGGAAATGTTCTTGACAATATACATTATTTTTCCACATAATCTCTGGCAACCTCAATGCACTTTGTATACTGAGAAATAAGCTTTGAAATCGCCTCATAGAAGCTTCCTGCCATCTCCTTGGTCCAGTTGGTGACTGCTTCTTTCACTTCCTCGTCACTTGTGAAACATTCCAAAAGTTCTGTAGTGGAACGAGCGATGTGAGGCCGTGCATTGTCGTGGAGAAGGCACACATCAGAGGTCAGCATTCCTCTTCTCTTGTTTTGGATGGGCCGACGAAGCTTCTTCAGGGTCTCACAATACCGTGAGGCGTTAACTGTTTCTCCTCGAGGCAAAAAGTCAATCAGGAGAATTCCTTTTTGGTGCCAGAAAACAGAGGCCATGATCTTCCTGGTGGACTTGGCAACTTTGAATTTTTTCGCACTTGGGGAGGTGGTGTGTTTCCACTGCATGGATTGCCTTTTGTTCTCTGGAGTGGATATTGTGTGTGTGACACCCAGGTTTCATCTCCAGTAGTGACTATGGACTAGAGGAAAGCGCGTCCCCTCACCCACCCCCACCAATTCTGCAGCAAACCGAAAATTCACGCGCTGCAGCCACTCGTTGTGACTTGTGTTCGGGCGTCAGCTCTCTCGGAGACCATCGGGTGGAAACTTTTCAATCCGAGTGTTTCCGAGACAATCTCATGAATGATGGATCGTGAGACCTCTGGAAAACACTCACGGAGTTCATCCACGGTGGGACGGCGATCTTTGCAAACAGCATTGTTGACTTCTGCCACAAGTTCGTCCGCGACAAGTGAGGGTCTGCATCATCCACTTTCGTCCTCAAGTGAATGTCTTCCCGCCTTAAATTCACGAGCCCATCTCCTCACCATTGACTCACTCATTACACCCTTTCCGTACACAGAAACAAGCTGTTGATGAATTTCAACCAATTTGAAACTATGGGCATGAAGAAATTGAATCACTCCACGCACAACAACTCGAGATGGAACAGGCACCGAGGTGGTGGGATGCGATGTCGAGGGCTTCATTTCAACGACTTGTTGTGACCGTGTTTTTAAGGTTGCTATGGCCCTTCACCTCTTCATTCTATTCAGAAGGTTCCCCTCTTTTGTACAATGTTGCTAGATTTGGCAAAAAAAACCCTAGCGACATACAGACCAAAACAGAACTTATTTTCTGGATGACACTCGTGCTTAATAGATCGCCTTCTTCTTGTGTCAACTTTTTTTGAGGAGTTTAACAATGTAATTCAATTTATATATTCCACAAATGTGGACAGTGTCCATGTAATTGGTGATTTCAACATAAATATGTTAGTAAATAGTGCATCTTCTGAAGACCTGGCACATCTACTAGAATCTTTTGTTTTACAGTTAATGAATGATCAGTCTACTCGTGTATGTCTTCAGGCAGCCACATTAATAGACCTAGTGATAACCTAGTGACCTAGTGATTTATTTCTGTCTTTTATTTAAGCTTGCCCTTCCAACATACTTCACCAGATGATGGCGATCATCGCCGAAACCAGTCGTGAATTGTAATTTTTTATTTGTGGAATTATAAAAGTTATTTTTTAAAAACCATCAATCTAACATGCATAATTTTTTAGGATTATAACAACACCTTTCATGGAAGGGATCCAATGATTAGCTCTCACTATGTTAATATTTATAGGAAGGTACAGGAGGCGTGCAGGAGACTACGGACTATGCCATGTATTCTCCTATTTACCCTCCTAACGATTGCGACCACGTAGAACTACGTACACCAAGTAGAACTAATCGGAGCCAACGACTCTTTACATACAAGATTAAATTATCTATGACATTGCGTATAGCATAGCGATGTAATTATCGGTAAGACGAGTCGCAAGTTTTGAAATATTTCGAAAATTCTTGTTTTTAGATAAATATTCCCACCAATGGGATGAATAAGGGTGTGAAATCCCGATCGGTAGAATTACTGAACTTAACGGTTACTAAACGGGAGGGAGTAGAGTCCACTTCGGGTCTTCGGCCATCTCCAGCGGAAGCTATACTATACCGAGGGATATTCAGATATCCATGGAACAAATGGCACTGGGAAAGGAACGGGTCATTGAAACTGAATAATTAATGTATAAAATGACATAACAGATACCTGAAGACGATGCTGAGCTTTAAAAACTAGCTTTACCGAATAGATTTTTGGTATGCTGTGTATTGTTCGTTCACTTTATAACAAAAAGAATTTCCACATAGTTGAGGCGCGGCAGGAGGAGGGGAGAGCACACGGGCCCCCACACCCGCCTCCAGCCTGCCTCTCTCTGATTGGTCGGCTGACTCCAGTGGAAATTTCCGCGACTGAAAGCGGGTCACAAGGGCTACGTACGCTAACAGACACGAGGTATTCAGAGGTTATTTATATTTACTCGTAAAAAAAAAAGACGATGCAATTAAGTTCCTGCAGTCTGGGTTGATCCCCAGACATTGCTGCGTTTGTCCTTTAAGGGAAATCAAACGTCTTGTTGATAAACAAACACCTTGGAGAGTTCTCTCATAACGGCTGTTATCGCACCCGATCATCCAATAGACGGTTGCAATAGTTATCGGCAAATGGGAAATGGCTTTTTGAATTTTGAGATCGCTTAACAAAAATTTACTTTCCTTCGTAGAAGAAAGCTGCTACTTTCCCTTCATTTCTCCGGTTTCTTGAGACGTAAATTTATCAGTTGGTTATAGAAACATGACTCAGGGAATTTACGTAGGGATTTGGGTAAATAATAAGTCATAAAATATATCTCATTACTGTTTTCTGTATTGTTCATTTCATTTGATATGCTTCCCAAAAGGATAATACATACATTGTACAAAAAAGTATACTTTCATCTAACAGTCATTATTGTTGTTTTTAATAGCAAAATCTGGAAAATAATTAAATGAATACGGCGAACAGTGATGAAACAATGAACATTTTGAATTTTTAATTAATCAATTTACAATATAAATAATGATTCTTCAATGAAAAAATGAATGAACAAGTCACAATGAAGCTTATACAAATAATACCATTGGAATGTTAAAAAATTATTGATTTTCTTTTATGGCTTCATAGAAGAGGGTCGAGATAAACATGCAGTCAACATAACAAATCACAGTCTAGCATTTTTCTCATGAAGAAAAATAAGTTGTCCATTCAAAAATGAACAAAGCATTATTAGAGTCTTTTAAAAAGTAACCTTATCTGCCAGTATACTAGGCATCCAGATAGCAAGGAAAACCTTTTTTTCAGACCATTTCAATCTTTACAATATTGTAAAACTATCACAGGCTCATATCTAACAAAATGCGCAAAAGCACACTTTTTAAAACAGGTGTCAAATCTGAATACCACAGTCCAATCAACTGTCACATTGGCATCGGCAGCTGTCTCTTCCACTTACCAGCCTAACAGCTGCAGTGCGGGAAACAGGATTATTTCCAATGTCTGAGTTCTCAAGTATGCGGCAGTAACTCTCGCTACTTCGGATGTCCGACGACTTCACCCATCATTTGCACACCACAACAACGGCAACAACAACAGCACAAACGCACTCTTGATGGTCACCCGTCCCGCCCCCTCCCTTCCGTTCCCCCTCTTCGACGACACCATGAACTCCTCGCGGAAATCAGCAGGTAGAAGTCCGTCGTCTCGTAACCCGGAAGGCACCACGCCGGATGTCCGCGGAGGAAGCCACCGCTCCGGACCATGGTGCCGTGATTCCTTAGCAACTGGCGAGGTGAGGGTGCACCGGTCGGTACCAACGGCGTCCCCGCCGGCCCCCGCCTACGGGGGCGTCGGTCGGGTAGTCGTCGTCGTCGTCGTTGTCCCTGGCGCCCGGGATGGGCAGTGGCTCGGTGACCGACGCCCTTTTAGCAACCGGCACCGTAGCGACGGACAACGGCCGACCTCAGGACGAGGCCGTCCCGGAGACGCTGGCGTCCAGGGCGTCCTTTATCTTTAACGACCTCCGGAGTTTGTCCACTAGCCTGCAATGGAACTTGTTGAGGGAAGATTGCGAGCCAGGCCGGCCAGAGACCCCACCGGAGCCGCCGGAGGACACCCCCACGCCGCTGCTCTT